>CALSBZ010041915.1:73425-99118 GCA_943591055.1 Gobionotothen gibberifrons
ACACACACACACACACACACACACACACACACACACACACACACACAACCACACTTACACAATGTACAACACACACATAACGACATATCGCTACCTGGTTGATGCAGGAAAAATTGTACCAACACAACTGGCGCACATGCCTAAGATTTCCTGGTCAGAAACAAAGGAACGCAAAGTCAGGTAAACAATTTAGAGGGATGACAAACGGCTCATTTCGGAGGACTGGGGGGCGTCCGTGCGACAGGCGCACGGACGCGAGGGCCCGCTCATCACTGCGCGCACAAGTGCGACCGCAGTTTTAATTATTATTGGGATTATGATAAAACAGAATTCCTATCTCCCTGTTTGTATCACACACAGAGGATTGACAATAAAGTTGACTTTGACTAATAATAATAATAATAATAACCAAGCATACTGCATGATCCACTTCCACTACACTCCAATGTGTTATTTCTCCTCCTGCTACTTTTTTATTAAATGTTTTTTTTTACCATGTCGCTTTCCTGTGAGACATAGTCCCTTCATTTCGTATCCCTGTTCTCTGATACATATTTCGACTTCTATAACAAGTACATGCTTTACATTTTATTGCTAGAAATGATCAGAGCAATTGATAGATTGTCCTTTTATTCTCTGAGGGAAACAAATACTCAATTATGCTGAACTTTAAATGAGTCAATTGTTGCTTATTCTAAACAGTGTTGTTGTAGTAAACTATTATTTTGAATGCATTCTTTCAGTAGATGGCTCATAGTTTTCCAAACAAAATGTGTTGGAGGGGAGCATTGTATGTGAACAGGTGAGCACTTTCAGAAAAACTAAATTGTGTGACATATTTGTAATATACTTGCCCATAATGTGCATAATGTTCTTTTAGGATATGTTTGCAATTATATCAGTAAGTGTTGCCTCAGGCCTCTTCTGGAGCACGTGTGGGCTGTTTCTGTCGAGAAAACAGAGAAAGTAGGCTACTGGCCTAATGTGGTCATGTAAGTGGGTGTAATATTACATAATGAATCATAGAAAAGCATGGTTTATTCTGTAGTTTAATTGTACACACACCAAAGCTGTTCTCCACAAGCAAGTGGAAAAGTAGAAGATTGGAAAATATAATTGTGCAGACAAAATGTTTAGTGATTTCACCTAAATGCACAAAAACAACAGTGTAACAAAGATTATTTTGTTGTCAAGACATTGAAAGCTTTGGACGGACATGTCTATACGTCTAAGAGAGTAAGAATTGGACTGGGAGGTGTGTCCCCATGCTCTTACACCATCCCTTCTTTAGTCTTTCTGCTTCTGTAGATCATCAGAAGGTATCCCAGTGCAATGAGGAGGAGGGTGATGAAGAGGAAAAGAATGCCAGCCCAGGGCCCTGGGGGCAGAGCCTTCATCAGCCCGAGTCTCTCTGATGGGACCATACTGCTCAGACTCAGCATGAACCCCAGAGCCCAGCCTACTGAGGCTCCCCCTGCCTGAAAAACACAAAAGAGGACCACTGATACAAGGAAACTGATTCAGGTACATAATCAGAATCAGATTACCTTTATTAGTCACACAGAGGGGACATTTACAGCAGTACATAGGTTATATTCATTTGAACCCAGACTCAATTCCAACGAATGGCAAATATAAAGTCATTTATTTCCTTTACTCCTGACCTTTTTCTCAAAAGAGATGGACGGAAGGGAGTGGTTATCAAAACCGTAGCCCTGCAGTAAGAGGACCTGGACGAAATTGGAGACGGCGCAGACATTCTTCATGTATTTCTCTTTCTGCTTGAACTTTGCTGTCATCTATGAATGGAGATAAGATGTTGATTGTGTTAGTCCAATCTTATTCGTAATCTTGTCCAGCATTTCGAGAATATTTAAATGAAAGGCAGATAACGTAAAGGTTTTGGGGTTGAAATTAGATCTATCTGGTGGGTTTCAACATGAACTTGTTTGTAAAGTTTGTATTGGCTGGGCTCAGAGAGAGAGTACCTCAGAGATGGTCATGTTGCAGATCAGTTGAATGGCCACCTTCAGTCGACTGGGAGAGGTGATGGAGATGTTGGAGAGGCTGTTGATATAGCTATGAGTGAAGAAGAAGGCAGAGAATGCCTGTGGAGAAGATGGCACACTGTCAATCCAAGCCAATGATGCCATAAACTTAAAGATGTGGCCAATGAGTTCAAGCTTTGCTGGATATAGTTTTCACCTGCTGTCTCACTCAAGGCTCACTCACCATAAAGCTTCCTCTCACGTTGGGCTGGAAGACTCCATTAAAGGAGCACTTGGAGTAAGAGCAGTTCTCAAAGGAGAACAGCTTTTGTACGTTGTCCAGGCAGCTCCTGTAGTCTCCTGTCCCCACTACACTTACCGACCTCTGGGGGTCAAAGTTGGCTGGTTTGTAGCTCTGAGTGCAGGGAGAATCAAAGACATCCGGCCCCAGCGTCACAGATGTGGTGAACTGTTGTGGGTAGCAGGGATGGGACACCTGGGGCTTCACACCTTCAGTCTGAATTAGGCAAAACAGAAGAAAGTGAAATCTTCCTCCAATAAAAAAATTGAAGATGCTGCATATGATGAATAGTATTATTCAAAGTAAGCCGGTAGAACGGGGAAAGTCTACTAATAAAGCCAAACTGTACAGCAGTGAATAAACAGTGCCTGTAACCTTTCTTTTATAGTACCTTGATTAGAAGAGCCAGCAGTTTGCGCAGGAACTGGTCTTGGCCATAGCACAGGAAGCTCTGGGTATATAGCCTGTAGGTTTGTCCATAAAGCTTCAGCTCCATCACATTATCTTTGTCCTCCACCTCTTCAGAGGTCTCAAAAGCAATCTGTGTGGAAGCTCCGCCTAAATCCAAAGCTCCAATCGTCTGTCTTCCTGGATTCAGCCAACGCCCAACAAAACCATACTGAATGAAAATAAAGGACATGTCAGGACATAACAATTTGCATTGATGAAGGACAATGACAAATGTATAATACTGCACAGAGTTTAATCTGAAGCAAACATCCAAATAAAAACACTTCCATAGAAACTCTCAAAGCCCCTGTGTGGATCCTTAACCAACATAAATGAATTGCCATGACATTTGATATAAATATTTATGTTTCCCTGATGAACCCTAAATACATTGATCCTCTGACTTTTCAATTATTGCTAATTTTAAGGGCCTTTATTGGAGTTGTTAGAGTGAAAGGGGGAGACAGAGGGGAGGACTTTGCCTCAAATGTTCGGCTGACTCAGGATTACGATGATTGACCCTTTTTTGTAAGTTTGTTTCGATCAGCCTCAGCTGTAATTTCTGTTTAGAACTAATTTGCATGTCAGCATGCTAACACTAAACTAAGGTTGTGTACCATAGACTGTGGTCCGTACCAAAAGCCAGGTAGCAGCCATGCTATGTTGGAAAAATGTATACATAGTGCAGTTAACCCACACTTTATACACACTTTACCACTATTTGCAAGTTGTATTCAGGACTAAGCGTATCCCAAAATGCATACGGCTGCAGCGCTCTGCAGAGAAGGTGATCGGCTGCAATCTGCCATCCCTCCACGACCTGCATGCCTCCAGGACCCTGAGGCGGGCAGGGAAGATAGTGGCCGACCCCTCCCACCCTGGACACAAACTGTTCACCCCCCTCCCCTCTGGCAGGAGGCTGCGCTCCATCGGGACCAGAACCTCTCGGCACCTGCAACAGTTTCTTCCCCTCCGCTACCGGCCTCTTAAACAAGGCCCGACCACCCCACTGACACTTTACCTCTGCCACATCATAGACTCTATGCATTACATTAATGCACACAATGTTCATACTCCTCTATTTCCATGTAAATTACTGCTTTATTTTTATTGCTATTTAACTATATTTTATTACGGTGTAAAAGATTTTTTGTTTTATATTAGATTTCTTGTTTTTTATATTTTAAGTATGCACCATGACATCAAGACAAATTCCTAGTATGTGCGAACCTACCTGGCAATAAACCGGTTTCTGATTCTGATTTCTGATTCTGAAACAACACTCAACTTATTAGCATACATTTGACCGTGTCATGGCCATTTCTACTGATCACAGTTCCATTGTTGAGGTCTACTAGAATAGATTTACATTGTTCAATTTTCCAAACTCACGTTGGTTTCTCATTCAGCATCTCTGTATAGTATGTGTATTCACTCTCTGTCCTAAACGGCTTGTTGGAGCTCCTGCCCATCCGCCCCCCCCCACTGTGCTCTGATGTGTGTTTATGTGTTACAATGGCGTTTGTTAGCAACCAGGAAATGACACCAGTAAGGACAAACAGATGAGAATGCTGCGTGGGGTCTAGGTGCCGTGTTGGCGGGATGTTGCGGGGCTCGCTGCTCCGCCCTTTGAGGCTCGAGGAGCGGACAGTGTGAGCTGGATTACTGGTGTCGTTTCCTGGTAATAACCAGAAAAGCATGACATGGGACCTTTAACTTCCCAATGCCTGTGGTCTTAATGGACACTGTGGCAGTTACCAACACTGTGTCACAGGGTAGATAACTTGTAAATACGGCAAGTGTTTGTAAATAGTTGGTTTGTCAAGGCCTTCAGGCTCAGTTAACACTCTCCTATACATTAATATGACCAGCCAGTCCGTGTTACTGTTTTCCACTATTGTCCCCTCATCCTATTGTAAAGCATCCTTGGGTTTCTTAAAAGCTGCTATATATATTAAAGTTACTATTATTATCATTTTTGGGACAGACCCAGTTTGGGACAGCTGCAAACACGTTTGCCACCTTTAAGGTGGGATTGACACGCTAATCTAACTATTTTCTAGCATACTAACACCTTTAAAAGCATCTCAAAACAGCCCCCTACGTCACCCTTCAAAACCCCCACAACATGTTTTCAGTTGGCACACAGGAACACGGCATTCTGAAGAGCGCATCAAGTCCATCAATGACCTTCCTTCTGTTGAACAGAAAATGTGCTCACCTTAGCAAAGTTTTCCAGTAAGTAGTTGACTGTGACCCAGCCGTAAGCCCCCTCCTCCTGTCCACTCAGGATGGCTGCCTCATTGAATTTGAAAGGGTAAGACCGCATTTTATTTTCCACTTCCTTCAGTACCTGTTTGGACTCTGTGGCATTCACTTCGCTATTAAAGAGTGGTGGGAGTTCAATGGAGAATACAACTATGTTTAATCCTGGGTCAATCATGGGTAATTGATGAGGAATGTGGGAGAAATATTAGTGCAGTATCGTGTCCTTATAGAAAGTTATACTGACTTCAAGAGTCTCATGCCGGCAGTGGCTCCCAGATAGAGGGGAGTTTGGTGGTGCCTGGGTTTGGGGACATCCTTCACAGCCTGGTTCAGACAGTCTTCCAGACTTTTTGCTGCTCCACCATGGATACCTGCATAGCTAGATATCCCTCCACCTTGACAGAAAAAGAAAGTAGTTCTTCTTACAAAGGCCTCAGTCTGACCTTTTCTAAACACAGGACAAGGAAGCCCTGGACGAAAAAGGATCTAGTTGGGGTTTCTAAGGAAACTCTGAAAACACACAGGAAATAACAATGACTGTCTGCAAGACAATGTTGAGGAAGTAGAGCTCCAACATTATGAAATGTTTTCTTTAATATTCTGATAAATACATTGGATATGTGTCTATAGGACAACATAGTGGAAGTGAAAGTAAGAATGTCTTCAGCACCAGGAGACAGTCTGCAGTTTAAGGGTCAGTTCAGGCACATCACAAAAAGTTAGACTGACAAAGTGCTGAATCTGTTATTCTTACACTATTCTTGCTCTGAACAATAGTCGTCACTCGTCACAATCGTCACTGCCAGGCAAACCACATTTTAAGCAGTAATGTGGTTTCTGTTTTGCCGCCCTTCTCTCACCGCCCTTCTCTCACCGCCCTTCTCTCACCGACTGGCTCACCTTTCACATGACACTCGCTGTGCTGGGTAACTATACCGGTGTCATTTTGCTTATCAGCCGGCCATTTGTAGATGTACATGGAGGTGTGGGACGAGCCTGCATCCAGAACAATTCCAAACTGAAACACACAGAGCATTAAATGTCAGACATATGTAGAAAATACAGCATGATTCTAGTACTTCATTTTAGAACGTAGACTATAGAGTTTGCCCGATATATTGCTCTGCTGATGTCTCATATTGAGCGACATCTAAAATACCTCAGTGCACCTCTGATAACATTGCTATTGACCACACAAGGTATTTATTTGAGCAGTTGTAGCAAGTCTGTGTTGTACAACCTGCGTGGGCTTCTTCTCTTTAGTTTCCACCTAACTGTGGTGGGCAGCACGTGGCTGCTGCCTACACTTCCTGTGAACTGGTTTTGTAACCTGAATTGAATAAACTGCAAGAGACTGAAATTATATCATGAAATTGCAGCAAAGTTTGGCAACCTATCAGTGCAAAAGAAAAGCAGAATCGCTAGCATGCACAATGCAGTGTTGACGGTCGTAGGGAAGTAACAAAAGTGCCTCGGAGGCACTGCCAAAGTGTCCTTGAGCAAAGCATCGATCCCCCAACTGCTGCCGGCACCGGGATACTGGCAGCCCTTTTGCTCTGACACCTCTTCATTAGTGCATGTCTATAGGTCCTGTTTGTGCATGTGTGTACGTATTTAAGACCTATTTTGTACTTGAAAAAATAATACCAGAATGAAAACTGCATTTCATCACAATGCACCTTGAGCAGGGAGGCAAAAAGAGCAAAGGGCTGCCAAACTCAAATCCTAAATCTTGGGCAACGTGCAATAACCATACAGACATCTTATCCTCACCAGGTCCTTGTTAAAGCTGCCTTGTTGTCAGTGTTAAACCTCTCTCTCTCATTTCCAGCCATAAACTCAAAAACTCGAGTGAATTGATTTGCTATATAAAATAGGTTTTTGTGTTATGTATTGTGGTATCTGAACTTAATCAGCTGTGTTGACTTTTCCTCTCTTCGTGTGCTCTTTGTTTCGAAGCATTAAGTTATATTCAAGTATAAATCCCAAGGCAATAGCGAAGAATACATTCTGTAGCCTTTTAAAAACTATTTCAAAGTGTCTACCACATTAACAAAAGGAAGAGCACATGAATAACTCTCAGAAAGATCGGCTTCTTTGATCTCTTTCACCTCTCTGTCCGGTCCGCTGTGCTCTGCTTCACTTAGCTCTGCAGAACACCTTTCAGTCTTTGAGGTTAACACACAGCAGGTTGCTGCATGATGGTAAGAGCTGCCGGTTTCATTTTGAGCATTCGCACGCACAAAGACATTTGGCCTGGAAAGTAAAAATGAGGGCATATGAAGTTTAAAACGGAACCCCTCCTCGATGGCTGTCTGCGAGGCAGAGAAGTTTGTCAGCTTCAATTTAGAAATATTTGGTCCAAGCTAAGATAAGCAAATGAATATGTATATATTCATGTTTATAACAGAGCTTATTTGTGAGTGGTGACATTAAGACATTAAATTGAATATTTCACCCACAAAATGACCATTGTTTAATTACTCACCTTGCATTACCTTCAATTGTAGAACAAAGGTTTTTTTCTCGTTGTCCTCCGTGGTAAACAAAGAATCCAAAAACTTTAAAGAAAATTCTTGAATGGAAGAAAATGTGGGCTGTTTCTTTTTTTAACAGCGAAGCTATGAAAACATCTGTTAAAAACTCAAAAAACGCATGCACTATAATCCAAGCCTGTCATGTGCTCACCACTTACTGAACACAGGACTTTACACTAAAAGAGTACAAAAGTAAATTAAAAAAAGACAGTGTGAGGAATTGTTCATTATTGCAAATTATCATTTTGGCTGTATAGAATTTGAAACCACATATTTAAATAGGCGGTGTTTTAACATATCACATAAGTCATGTTTCAACAGCACCGTATGACTCTACTCGTCTCATTATTTTTCTGGTTTTCCATTAGGTAGACCAGTACACCACTGGCAAGTGAGAATCATCACAAGCCTCACAAGACATCCTGCACATCCAGACATTGGTGTGCCATTAACCTGGCTTTGTATGCTGCAGGGTAGCTTGTGAATTTACTCCAGGTGGAACTAAAGTCTGATTTAACACTTGATTATATTTCACATCATTCATCCAGATCTGTGAAGTAACTAAAGGGCAGGGACGTGCACAGGTACGGGCTAATGTTGCCCGGGCATCGGCCCTATTTCCCTCTTTGGCTGACCTGCCCTTTTGGAGAGAGCAAAAGTCTTTTTTTCTGTTGTGGCCGAATCAACATGATAAACCCACAATTAGTATTGTAGCGTCTCGCTGCAATAAAACACACCTTGTCAGCGCTCAGCGCTGTCATCTGCCACCAGTCACGTGACTTTGTTTACAATCTGACAGCTGGAAGCAAAGGAAAGCCCTCCGGCGGCCGTCCTCATATGGACGGTGATCATACCAAATTACATATTTTAATGAGATATGGACTGCAAAACTAAAAATGTCCCTTGTTTTCATTTTAAAAAATCAAGTCACTGAATTCGCCTTGCTTAGCTTATTTTGTTATGAGATGATGATTTGAATTACTGTTCAAATGAGTTAATGTAATAATCGTTTGGTTATTTTATGCATAGCTTAATGTTACATTTCTGTGCTTAAAGGTGAGGTGTCATGGCCATTTCCACTGATCATAATTCCATTGTTGAGGTATACTAAAATAGAAAAATACTGTGCAATTTTCCAAACTCACATTGGTTTCGCAGACAGCATCTCTGTATAGTGTGTGTATTCACTTTCTCCACTCCCTGTGAGCCCAGTGTGCTCCGATTGGTCAGCTCGGCCCCTCTGTTCTGATTAGTCAACCACCAGAGAGGCTCCTCCGAAAGCTGGCTTCAGTTACCTGCTAGCTAGCTGAAAACACCAACGGTAGCACACACCATCATATGCCAATATATACACCTTACACACCCCGCAGAACCTCCATAACATGTACAGATTCGAGTATAGACATTTGAGGCGTAGAACGGAAGAAGAGTACGTTATTTTTACCCGTAATAAACTACTACTTTGTTTGATGAAAAATCAAATCATGGTTTGCTATATATGAATGATATGTTATAGGAGCAAATACTTCAGGGAAGAAAGGCTACCAAGTATTTTCTATCAAACTTTATTTTAGAAATGTACAAAATGAACATAAATATACATATATACACGGTATATCATCCATTCCTCCCCGCCGTCTTGCAAGCTACACCGGGGCTGAGGCATCAGAGTGGTCATCCCGGCTGGATCATGTATTGTCCGCCAGATACGCAAGGAGTTTCCTGATCTGGCTGGATGAAATCAAATGCAAATCACAAAATATTATATAATAGAAACACAGTTGTTTTAGATTCGTTAGTAGTAGTTGTGGACTTGTGGTAGCAGTGTGTATCTCAACACCGTTAGCTTGCCAGCTAATATGCTAACCTAGCTTTCTGGTTTAGCTCTGAGAAAAGGCAACTAATGTAGTGTAATAAAACCACTATGAACAAAAGCTAGTGGTTCATATTAGGCTAGCAATAACGTGTTTACAATTGCAATCTTATACAGTAGTCTGCTACGTTCGGTCATTCGTTGTAGCTGGCATGAAAACAATGTTTTCGCCGAGCATGTATAGCTAGCCTCGTTAGCATGCACAGAGCTGCGTCGCAGCTCGGAGGAAAACCACATATAATGTACTGGCCGTAAGGGAAATCACCCGGAGTATACTGTATGAGTATTCCGTGTGTGAATGCAGACATTATCCTGCCATGACAAACATGTAAAGCCATCTGCTGACATTGTAGTTTATATATGTAAACGTTAGCAACTGAGTTAGCCCAGTTAGCACTGTGTCAATGGCTCAGCACCCCAAAAAACGTTTACCCATTTTCACAGTTGTGGTAGATATAGCTTGCTTGTTTTAAACATCATGAATACACAAACAACAATGAATACTTACAGGTTGGGTACCCGAATCTCCCGCTGGTCCAAACAAAGTAGGAACAGCATCGTCCTTCATTGTCCTACGCTGTATATATCCGGTATGAATCCTCCATGTTTTGTGAAGCTATTCTCCGTGAAATGCCGCACACACAGTAAAATACCGGCTCCAACATCTGAAGGAACAGTGTTAAAAAGGAATGTCAACCACTGACTTCGTCCTGCCCTCGGTAAGGCATGCATTGAACATTTCCCCTCACAAGACAGGAAACAGACCCTCGTTGGCATGACTGGATACAGTTTTGAACTGAACCTGAGATTCCAACAGTATATAGGCTGGCAGAGGGTGCGGCCATAGCTCTGGGCGTAGCTTTGGGCGTAGCTCTGGGCGTAGCTACTGGGTGCTGTGTCGTAGGAGCACCCAGGAAGTAAAAAATGGACAATGACGTATCTCCAACAAGCCGTTGAGGGGAGGGATTTGCTGTTTTAGAGTTGTACTCACTACAGGGTGTACTTTGAGGGTTTTGACTCTGCACACCGTTTACATGCAGACAAACCTTCATAACACACAAGGGGACGGGTAATAACCGGAATAGCATGACACCTCACCTTTAAGAATGCCTTCAAAGCAGAGAGAGAGATCTGAAGGAGGCAGCTAAAAGGACTGCAACTTTGCAGAGCTGGATAAAAGGTGCCAGCAGTGCAGCTGCAGGTGAAGCACTGTGATTATGTCAAGCAACTACATAAGTTGGAGTACACTAATAACTCATTAAAACAAATATTTAAATCAGTGATACATGCAAAGCCTCTATCTGTGCTGAGTGAAGTTAATATTTCTCTGTTGGGGGCCAACCCCAAGCCTCCAGTTCAGAGCGCATTGGAGAGCTTGGTGATCTAGTGATACTATCTACTAATAGCTGTAGTATAATATGGATAAGATGGCCAGATAACTGGTTCACAAAGGCTTTACAACAGGTTGTAAATATTCTATACAAGTAGGCAACATATTTATTTTCACATGAATGACTAGATATAACCTTCTCCAATCTAAAATGTATGTTTATATAGCAGTAGATGATTAAGTGTATGTTACTTAATTCTGTTTCTAATAATTCTGTTTAAGAATACAAATATATGTAAAATGTTGATGCTCACACCATATTTCATATTTCCCACACTGTTCAAGCTCATCAAAACCTATGCCACTCTGCCTGTCTCAACGGCAACTGTAGAACGCACGTTTTCAAAGCTGAAAATAATCAAAAGAAGGCTGAGAAATCTATGTGGTCAAGAGCGTCTGTCTGATCTTCTCCTACTGGCTGTAGAAAGAGAGATCCCTGTTGACAACAACGAGGTCCTGAATATTTTCATTGAAATGGTCCCCAACAGGAGGCTTCTTCTCTAACACTTTGAGCTGTACCTGAACTGAACACAGACTGAATCACAAATGTATGTCATTTTGGAGAAACCAGCTCGAGTGAGCTAGAATTAGAAAATACACAGCCGGAATTTTTTGTCAAAGAATGTAATGTATTCATTGCTATCGGGATGTTAAGAGCATTCCATGGAATATAACAAAAAGAGTATCTCGAGCCGGTTTCTCAAACTTACAAGGTATGTAATTTATTTCAGAAACACTTTTTGTTATATTCCATGGAATGCTCTTCACATCCCGATAGCAATGAATATCTTAAGTGCTTTGACAAAAAATCCATAACAAAATGTCATCTGTGGAAGCCGTAGCGCTGTAAAAAGCACGACCAATCCCGGCTAAAATAACTGGATGGCCTACCTGCCTGTCAGCCTTCCATCTGTGCACACACTTATCTCGTGCCCTCATTGGTCATGTGCGCGTTCGTGTGTGTTGGAGGAGGGGCTCTGTAAGGAAGTGGCAGATTTTTTCCGGCTGTGTATTTTCAAATTCTAGCGCACTCGAGCTGGTTTCTCCAAAATTACATACCCCACAGTAGCCTACAGTATTTGAGTAAATGTACTTACCTCCAACCTCTTCTCTTGGCAACACATTTCCAACAATATGTTAAAATGGCATCAAATTACCAAATGTAAACTTTATTATATCAGTGGAACTTTTAATGTGCAAAACCACATTAATAGATTGAGACGGCCCTATTGCAGAGACTTTGCATGACTCCTATGAACCTTTATCACTAGTAAGACATGTAAGGGTTAACTGTGATAAAAAAAAAGCCCTTCTCATCTCCCCTCCGAAGGCAGACTACCTTCATCCGAAGAAAATGTATTAAACACTGTAAACAATAATGTCCGTAGTCCCTCATACAGAAGAACGACCTCAAAGACAAAAGCTGAACATGTAACTGTCAATTCGGAGATGATGCTTACTCAAAAATTGAATTACCATGTTTTCGGGGGGTTTCTCCATCTCGTTGGCAGGAAGAACCAGCAGCAAAATCCCGACTATACCCAGTACCAGCAGCACGAGCGCAGGGATGATGCTGTAGTCCCGAAGCGCCATTATGTGCGTAAAAGCACACGGGCACTTGCTCAGCAGTAAAGACAGGGAAATAAAGAGCGTGAAATAAATTGTTGATGCTGCAACGCGTCATATGGTTAGATTGCCCGCTTCCTCTAACCTTGCACGCACCCTCGCGCATGCACGAAGCGGAGTTTGATGGATATATGTAGGCTGTATTCTTTATATGGTACCAAATTGACAGAAGTGGAACTCAGAGATTGTACTTGAGTCAAAGTAGAAGTAGAGTGTAGGAATACGCTGATACAGTAAAAGTTCTGCATTCAAAATGTCACTCAAGTATAAGTACAAAAAGTAAAAGTAGTCATTGTGCAGATTGGTCCATTTCAGAATAATATATATGATATGTTTTATAATGATTGATCATGAAAGTGTTCTCAAAGCTGGTAAAGGTGCAGCTAGTTTGAATGACTTTGTATACTGCAGGGTAGTTTGTGGATTTACTCCAGGTGGAACTAAAGTCTGATTTAACACTTGATTAGATTTCACATCATTCATCCACATCTGAGAAGTAACTAAAGGGATTAAATACATGTAGTGGAGGAGAAGTACACCATGTACCTCTGAACTGTAGTGGAGTAAAAGTACCTAGTAGCATAACATTGAACTTAAGTGTACTTGAGTAAATGTACTTAGTTACTTCCCACCGCTGCAAACACACTCTTCTCCTTCAGGGTTTAATTGTTGGTGGTGTTCTGTAGATAATTGAGTGTTCCTTCAGCATTGCCTCAGAGTATGTCTCTCATGTATAGAAAGCAGCTGTGACATAAACAATCTGCAGGATGGAGACAGGCCAGCTGTTATATGCTCCTGCTTCACTCAAGAGCATTAATGTCACATACAGTGATTGTGAACTGTTGTGTCAGTTGCACAGTTAAAGATATGAATAAATGATGGAGTCATAGCTGGGGGGATATAGGTCAAAGGGACAGTTTGTGGGGATGAAAGGTCTGGTGTCCACAGAGACGAAGGACTTCCTGTGGCACTGTGGTGCATCTCAGGAAATGAGTCATCTCTCAATATCACCTGTGTCTGACCAGCACTTCATGGTGGGTGGGAGACAGGTCCAAGATGAGAACATAATGAATGAAGTGATGAGCCAACTACAAGGTTTTGCTCTTTATATATTTGTATCTTTTTGTCAATTCATTTTTATATGTTTTTTGTATCTTTACCAAACATGGCCTTTATTTGTAACTCTCCACTACCACCTGCACTCCTTATGTGGATTTACAAAGCAACTCATACTGTATGTAGAGGCTTACATTATAATTACATTCTTACTGAAAGTACTTAAGTGTTTTTGGAGGTGTCTCATTTCTGGGACGTTTGGGCTATGAAGTCATGTTTGTGGATGTGGATCTATATTTTTCTTCTAGTACAACTAACGTGTGCTTTTCTTCTATATATTAATATGTTAGCTCATTCTGTATTATTGCATGCCTTTTGTTTTACCTGCTATGCCACTTTTGCTTCTGCAACTTTTGCTGCAACAATGTAAATGTCCCCTCTGTGGGACGAATAAAGGATTTCTGATTCTCATTTATATCCACTAGAGGGAGCTACAATCTAATCTCTGGAAGGCACTTTCAACAGGAGTGTTTTTAGTTATTCTAAAGATTGACCTGTGATTAAATCATTGGAATCTACATATATGAGGGAATGTCCCAACTGTTCCTTTACTCAACATAAGAAGAACACACATATTAAGATAAAAGACTGACCTGGAAAATCTTATCATCAAAAGAACTGAATTTCCCCCTTGGGAAAAGGTCCATCTAAATTTCAAATAAAGATGCTGGAAGCTGCTCATGTGATCTATTTGTTGAGACTACGTGACAACATGCACTACTCACATGATTCAGAAGACATTGTACACGTTTTTATATTTTGTACACACTTTCACTTTTCCAATCAACATAGATATACACTTAATATTAGATATAATATATAGTGCATTAAAGCTTCATATAGCCTGACCATGATTGTGTAGGTCATGTATCAAAAGTGTTTTAATACATGATACGTAATTCAATCCAGTTCATAAGAGAGATAGAAAGCGGCCTCAGGAGGCAGCATGTCATAGAGCTGAACAAAGCGTGACTCTATGAGATCACTTTATGTTTTTATTGTTGACCAGTAGTGTTTGTGTGTACCGAACTGTAGATGACACTGCAGCTCGTGGTGGGCGGTGTTCTCTGTGGTGGGGGGGGTTTGGGGGGTAGGGGTGATTGCCTGAACAGATCTTGGGGGGTCACACAAATGGCAGTGAGGTGAAGAGGTCAGCAACATAATTCTGAAATGAACAGATAAATCAGAAGTGCCCAGGCCCTTGTCCAACAGCCACCTGATGGTCCCTCTCCAACACTCGCTCCTCCCCACACAAAGTGCTACACTGTAAAAAAAAAAGTCCAGCTACCATCTAAGGCTTTTTTTCTAAAGATATAACTCCGACTACTGTAAAGTCTAGTTGCTCCAGCTCACATAGTGAACCCATAAATGTACCCCAACGTTTTATGTTACGGTACGGTCCCCAGCACACTGCTGGATGCTAACAGCATATGTTGGGCAGTTTGCACAATTAGTATACCTTGTTTTAATTAGCATGAATTACCATTACAGCCTATGTGGACATAACTTAAAACATGGCTTGGCCAAGTTGGACAATTTTGGAGTGCTTTTGTGGGTTATTGAGGATGCTGATTATATTTTTGACATTTTCAACTGGAAAATAGCAATATTTGAGCTCTCTGTCGGCTGATTTTGATGCATTTTTGGTCCATTTATTTGAGGGGCATCTGGATCATTTGGATTTGACAGATTGCTTATTTATTTGAAAAATAATTGTCCACTGTCGAGATCATAATTTGCCCTTTTTTATCCTGAAATTGTCAGACCCGTACTATACATTTCTAACATCAAACTTTGGGGTACTCAACATTTCTGGGTTCACTGTGCTGGCAACTAGTATTTTACGAGATTAAGAATAACCCATCTTCCTCTTGATGATGCATATTTAAGCAATGAATCAAACAATCGCTTGAGCCAAAAGTCTCCAGGGTTTTGGTGCCTCAGCCATTCTTGGTCTCGTTGCTGAAGCTGGGTTATGTTAGCTAATGTATTTTAAAAGTATATTCCATTATTACTGACATTCTTGAGTCAGTTCTTTGAGTTGTTAACCCCTCCTGGGCTTTCATTACATTATGTTTTATCATCTACAGTCCTGTCCATTATCCTTTTGTATTGATCACATTTACTGATAACCTGTTTACATTTGTTTTTGCACCTTACAATTACACTTTTTCACATTTATCCTTGTGTGAACTCTTACCTGAGCTAAGAGTGTTTAATAATGTTTCCTGTTGCTGCTAAAATACCTGAATTTCCCTACAGGGATCAATAAGAGTGTATCTTATCTTATATGCAGTCCTTCCCACTGTTTACTGAAACTGCTGCTAACAATTTCCCTTGTGATGTCTTTTCACTTTCTTTTATACAGCAATTGATAACTGTGACTAAAGTGGCTGATATCTTGAAATACAGCCTCACAAAGCAAACCAATCCAAACACTAATCCACCTTAAAGTTAACCCAAAAGATGTGCAACAAAAGTAATAGTTGCAATTTATAGAGACTTTATGCAAGCTAAACAAAACATTTGTTTTTCTTACACACTTAAAGCCAAGTCCATAACTATTTACTTTTCATGGCTACAAACAACTGCTCATTTCATTTGCATTTGTTGGGTGTGAACCAGATGAACACAGAAGTGATAGACTGTTGTTGGCTGATAATCACAAAGCTTTAGTCTTGGCCAACTCTCCCGAGAGGACGAGTATTGGTTTCCCCAGCCGAGATAACAATGTTAATTGTGTTGCTCAAGGTGAGAATGGATGATCAAATGTGATCATTTCTATTGAGCCTTCCATCTGATCAGGTAACATTCATTTAGCTGAGCTTTCAATATACAAGACCTTCATCAGAGCATACATCAGGTGATCACAAGCCGGCATAATGGATGTTAATTGTGTAAATTCAAATGTGAATTGGACTGCCTCAAGCAGTTCATCCTGACTGAAAGACAGTCTGAATCCACATTTCTTGCAGTGTACCACAAGCTGTAAGGTCTTCCACAGACTGCCCTGCATACTGGAGAGTCGGGGCACTCAGAGGGCATTCACACCTTGTTAAGTTTTACAACTGGTGCATTTGTCGATCCCGGGCTTCTATTGCTCCTGTGACTCGGCTCTGCTTTGAAGTGACCTTCTCTGTCGGCTGAGGTGATGGGGAAATTTAGGGTCTTCGCTGTGAATGTGAATGCAGAACACCTTGAGGTGCATATGGCCCGCTGGAATTCACAGTGTGAACCTGGAAGAGATTATCTTAATCAATTCAATATCATAACAATTAAAGGTTATTTTAAAGTTATGTTATCTTCAGTCAACTAATAGGTCTACTAAGTAAGGAGCTGACTGTGGGACTGTGAATAAAATAATCACTCAGTTTAAGCAATAATGTAACATAATAACGGTGACACTTTACCCCCTAGTTGCTCAGATCTTGGAACATGGTGACATTACAACAGCAAGGTCACATGGGACAAGAAACAAGAGCAGTGAGGAGCGAAGGGTTGGAGAGAAACTACAGCAGCGATTCCCACACTATTTGTAACACCACCAATTCACAGTGGTCAAAGAGTTAACAGCTCATCAGCCTATTAGGGATGACATGTGGCTTCTCAGATTATGATTGTCTTTCTTTCTTTTAATACATTAAAATAAGTCAGTAATGTAGTGTGAAGCACAGCTGAGCAGACAACTGTGCTCTCCCTCAGTCAGCAGGCAGCCAATGAGCCGGTGATTTAGGGCAGCCCTTTGAACATGTGTTTTTAGCTATTTGTTCATATATGTACTGTCTACATGTTTATATTACGGTGGGTTAGGGTAAATGTTGCCTCATTAATTTAAATGTGGAGAGACATGAAATGAAAGTTCCCTGAGGAATTTTGACCACTCGCTCAGAACAACGAGTGGACTACCTTTTTGTTTGTATCATGCACAGGGGCAAAGAGTGCTGCCAGGACAGGGACAAGAACATTTCCAGCTAGACAATTTGGAGACGAAAACATTAACACTAAAAAAAGAATAACCGAAATCCTCTTTGTAAATGTTCCTTGAAAATTGTCATTCGTGTTTCTTTGACATCAAGGATACACACAATCTGTTCTATTCAGGAACAATAAATGCAATCATAAGAGTATATTTAAAAAAAGGATTAGCACTTCACTGAAAAAACTGTATTATGTCAGCTGATGATTCAGATAGATTTGTTTAGGTCTATATTGGGTGGCAGAGAAAGGATGATATATCTTTTTACTTATGCTCAGGTTTAAACTTGAAAAAAAAGAAAGAACACTTTTACAACATAAGTGCACATTTGCTCATCTTACCCTACCCTCCCCTATGCACAGTGCACAGACACACAGGACTGACGCACACACCTGTGTGTGTGTGTGTATGTGTGTGTGTGTGTGTGTGTGTGTGTGTGTGTGTGTGTGTGTGTGTGTGTGTGTGTGTGTGTGTGTGTGTGTGTGTGGACACTGTGATGGGTCGTTGGAGCTATGTGCAGCTCAAGGCATATATGCTCGAACGGGAACTGGACGCTGCAATCATGTTGCGCGCACTATCCGTGCTGAGTGTGCTGACTTTTCGTACAATGTCCCACTGTCTGGCTACCTGCATAAAGTCAAGTGCTCGGCGCAGTTGTCGGCGAAATGTCGCTCCTCTGTTTTCATTGAAACAGCTCCTTATATCCGTTAGCGCAGCTAGCTAGCACCAGATGCTAACAACAACAACAACAACACGTAAGGTGTGCCACACACCCTCCCGGTCCTCCCAATGGCCAGTCCGGGCCTGCCGGTGAGCGTGGAAGTGTGGTCTGCCACAAGCTGGCGGCAGGAGCGAGGCTGTCAGCATCAGCTTGTAGATGGTATTTTAAACTCGATGCGCTCTGAAACTACGGGGCGGTCGAGGACAAAAAATACACATACGTTAATCGCGTTAAAATAATTAGTGGCGTTTTTGCGTTAACGTGTTATTAACTTGACAGCCCTAGTTATAATGTTTTTTAACGGACGTTGTCTGATTATATGCGAGGGCCGCTAGTGTCTGTTGATCTCCAGATTAACAGCAGCATGAGAATAACCTGCCAAAAGTGCCGATGCTCCATGGCGGAGGCTCCAGTAGAAATTGCCCGGGATTTGCGTTTTTACCCCCTTAATGTCTGACCAATGGTTGAACAGCATTTCCGTGCACATGACTTGTGTTTAAAGTTTATACTCCGTTTGAGTTTTGTGAACGCAAACCGAACCTTCTGAAAAATGAAACAATGTAACAAACTGTGGTCTGGTGCGCACCTGAGAAGCGACTATTAGGTGTGAATGCAATACTAAAGTTAACTATCTAAACACTCAGAGTCCTTTAGCTCACCTGAGTCTCTCAGTCTGAGAGGAGAGGACCCTCCTCCAGCTTGTTGTGGAACAAACAGCTCCTTATGTCCGTTAATGCAGATACCTAACCAGATGCTAACCGCTCTCTCCTCTCTCCTTCTCTCCTCTCTCTCACTAAATGCGCTATTGCCACACACACACAGAGCCGAGCCATGAATGACACAAGCACACGTTTATTTCCATGCAACTCTCTGATTGGTCTGGTGTCTTGCCTCTGTTGCATTCACTGAACACGGGAAATTACAGTCCTGCCGTCCTCTCTTGTGTCATGATGAGGTTCACGTAAAGCACGGTTAATGTATTATATTATTGAGGGAGAATTATCCGGGGCTACGATGCATGCTTATTGTAGTTGCACTGCCTTGCAGCCTCTAGCATGTAGATGGAGCATATGTGTGGGCTGGACCTGTATTTTACAGTTTTCTGTGACTATCTTCCTCACCCTCTCAGACATTCAGTTGCGCACGGTATTAAAGAGACACGCTACCATGGAAACCAAACAATGGTGTAGCTGTATTCAAGTCCGAGTGGAAACAGTCGTGAGTAAATCTGATTTTGTCAGAAATCGGGAGAAATGCGGGAGAAACCGGGAGGGGGCAATGAAATAGGGAGTCTCCCGCGAAAATCGGGAGGGTTGGCAAGTATGCTGAAGCTACCAAGCTAGGCTAATATGCTCACATCTTCATGCTCACTTAATAAGCCTTGTTCAACATAATTTCTTTAGCTAATACTACAGCGGGCTGCAGGCGAACCAAGTCCGCGTTTCGCTGCATTCCTTGATCTCCAGTTATAACGCCGGCGGCCACCACTGGGATAATTGGGTCCCCTTTTAACATTTGCTCCCGTTTAGCATTATGGGCGTCTTACCCAAGGCTGAATCATAAACTAAACTGTATATATATATATATATATATATATACACATACATATATATATACACATACATGTATAAAGGGTTACGTCCTTAGCTGGCTAATAAGCTATATAACAAGCTAAGCTAACAACCACGCCCTAATTTATGCAAAGACTTTAAGACCTAATATAAATAAAATGGGTATCCTCACTAAGAAGTGAGGATACCCGGCCCGGAGGAAGCCCGGGGTCCCATTCTGGAGCCAGGCCCAGAAGGAGGACTCGTCGGCGAGCGTCTGGTGGCCGGGCTTGCCACGGAGCCTGGCCGGGCACAGCCCGAAAAGGCAACGTGGACAACACCTCTCTGGGGGGGAAGGAGCCGGAGCTTGTGCGGGAGGTGGAGCGGTACCAGTTGGATCTGGTTGGGCTCACCTCTACGCACAGCGTCGGCTCTGGAACCTTACTTCTGGATAGGGGTTGGACTCTATTCTTCTCCGGAGTTGCTCAAGGTGTGAGGCGCCGGGCGGGTGTGGGGATACTCACAAGTCCCCGGTTGGGTGCTTCTTTGTTGGAGTCTACCCCAGTGGACGAGAGGGTCGCCTCCCTACCCCTGCGGGTTATGGGGGGGAAAACTCTGACTGTTGTGTGTGCTTATGCACCAAACAACAGTTCAGAGTACACGGCCTTCTTGGAGACCCTGGAAAGAGTCCTGTATGGGGCTCCTGAAGGGGACTCTTTAATCTTGCTGGGAGATTTCAACGCACATGTGGGCAACGATGGAGACACTTGGAGGGCCGTGATTGGGAGGAACGCCCCCCCTGATCTGAACCGGAGTGGTGGTTTGTTACTGGACTTCTGTGCTAGTCATGGATTGGCCATAACAAACACCATGTTCGAACATAAGGATGCTCATAAGTGTACGTGGTACCAGAGCACCCTAGGCAGAAGGTCCATGATCGATTTCATTATCGTATCATCGGACCTGAGGCCGTATGTTTTGGACACTCGGGTAAAGAGAGGGGCGGAGTTGTCAACTGATCACCATCTGGTGGTGAGTTGGGTCGAGTGGCGGGGGAAGCCTCTGGATAGACCTGGTAAGCCCAAACGTGTAGTTCGGGTGAACTGGGAACGTCTGGAGGAGGCCCAAGTTCAGGAGGCCTTCAACTCACACCTCCGGCGGAGCTTTTCGGGCATTCCTGTGGAGGTTGGGGACATTGAACCAGAGTGGTCGGTGTTCAAAGCCTCTATTGCCGAAGCCGCGGCGGGGAGCTGTGGTCTCAAGGTCTTAGGTGCCTCAAGGGGCAGTAACCCTCGAACCTCCTGGTGGACACCGGTGGTCAGGGAAGCCGTTCGACTGAAGAAGGAGGCCTTCAGGGATTTGTTATCCCGGGGGACTCCCGAGGCAGTTGCAAGGTACCGACAGGCCCGAAGGGCAGCAGCCTCAGCCGTGGCCGAGGCAAAGCAGCGGGTGTGGGAGAAGTTCGGAGAAGACATGGAAAAGGACTTTCGGGCGGCACCAAAGTTGTTCTGGAAAACTGTCCGACACCTCAGGAGGGGGAAGCAGGGAACCATCCAAGCTGTGTACAGTAAGGATGGGACGTTGTTGACCTCAACTGATGGAGTGTTGGGCCGTTGGAAGGAACACTTTGAGGAACTCCTGAACCCGACAACTCCGCCCTCTATGTTAGAGGCAGAGCTGGAGTATGACGGGGGATCAACACCAATCTCCCGGGGGGAGGTCGCTGAGGTAGTCAAACAACTCCACAGTGGCAAAGCCCCGGGGGTGGATGAGATCCGCCCAGAAATGCTGAAGGCTCTGGGTGTTGAGGGACTGTCATGGTTGACACGTCTCATCAACGTTGCGTGGAAGTCGGAAACAGTACCGAAGGAGTGGCAGACCGGGGTAGTGGTTCCCCTTTTCAAAAAGGGGGATCAGAGGGTGTGTGCCAATTACAGAGGCATCACACTACTCAGCCTCCCCGGGAAAGTTTACTCTAAGGTACTCGAAAGGAGGGTCAGGCCGATTGTCGAACCTCAGATTGAGGAGGAACAATGCGGATTCCGTCCTGGTCGTGGAACAACGGATCAGCTTTTTACTCTCGCAAGAATCCTGGAGGGGGCCTGGGAGTACGCTTATCCAGTCTACATGTGTTTTGTAGACTTGGAGAAGGCATATGACCGGGTTCCCAGGGAGTTACTGTGGGAGGTGCTGCAGGAGTATGGGGTGAGGGGCTCTTTACTCAGGGCCATCCAATCTCTGTACTCCCAAAGCGAGAGCTGTGTCCGGATCCTCGGCAGTAAGTCGGACCTATTTCCGGTGAGGGTTGGCCTCCGCCAGGGCTGCGCTTTGTCACCAATCCTGTTTGTAATATACATGGATCGGATTTCGAGGCGTAGTCGGGGGGGAGGGGGTCTGCAGTTCGGTGGACTAAGGATTGCACCACTGCTTTTTGCAGATGATGTAGTTCTGATGGCTTCATCGGTCTGCGACCTTCAGCACTCACTGGATCGGTTCGCAACCGAGTGTGAAGCGGCTGGGATGAGGATCAGCACCTCCAAATCTCAGGCCATGGTTCTCAGCAGGAAACCGATGGACTGTCCACTCCAAGTAGGGAATGAGTCCTTACCCCAAGTGAAGGAGTTCAAGTATCTCGGGGTCTTGTTCTCGAGTGGGGGAACAATGGAGCGTGAGATGGGCCGGAGAATCGGAGCAGCGGGAGCGGTACTGCAGTCGCTTTACCGCACCGTTGTGACGAAAAGAGAGCTGAGCCAGAAGGCAAAGCTCTCTATCTACCGGGCCATTTTCGTTCCTACCCTCACCTATGGTCATGAAGGATGGGTCATGACCGAACGAACGAGATCGCGGATACAAGCGGCCGAGATGGGTTTTCTCCGCAGGGTGGCTGGCGTCTCCCTTAGGGATAAGGTGAGAAGTTCAGTCATCCGGAAGGGACTCGGAGTTGAACCGCTCCTCCTTCGCGTCGAAAGGAGCCAGTTGAGGTGGTTCGGGCACCTAGTTAGGATGCCACCTGGGCGCCTCCCTAGGGAGGTGTTCCAGGCACATCCAGCTGGGAAGAGACCAAGGGGTAGACCTAGGACCAGGTGGAGGGATTATATCTCTTCGCTGGCCTGGGAGCGCCTTGGGATCCCCCAGTCAGAGCTGGTTGATGTGGCCAGGGAAAGGAAAGTTTGGGGCTCTCTGCTGGAACTGCTACCTCCGCGACCCGACCACGGATAAGCGGGAGAAGATGGATGGATGGATGGATGGATAAATAAAATGGTTGCGTTATAAAACAATTCACTCAACAATTAATAATCATTAAGGTGGAATCCAACTATATCCCGAATAATTGTTATTGCATCCAGGGGTAGAAACATGTTTATTTCTGCTGTAAAGTTGGGCATTTTAACATGGGGGTCTATGGAAATTCCTCCTTTCTGCAGTCATCGCCTATCGGCCAATAGATGAACTGCAGTTTGTGGCACTTCCTTATTGGCGTCCCGGCTCTGCCCCAGAGTTTGCCGCTTGATTCAAACATAGCATCTTCACAGTCATATAGGAGTTCAGATTAAAAACACAAAGAGCTGCTTTGTTGGGTGCCGTTTTTTTTAATACCTGATAATGAAAAAGCCATTAAAGTGACAGATTCATTAGTTCAAAAACATGATCAGAAACCAAAACACTGCACTGTGCTCTCTAATACAATTATGGAAAGTCTCTCAGTCATTTTGTCTTTTGTTTGGATGATTCCATGCAATATAATAAATGCATTTACATCACAAAGCAGTAATGTGTTTTGTATGTGTTTTTTACAATAAACATGAAGAACTATCTAGTAGTTGCTCAGTGCCTGAGTCAAGTGTTGTGTGAATGAACACAAAGCCGCCCTCTTACCTGGCTGTGACCTCCACCAGGGCTCCCAGCCCCTCCTGTCAATCTCTCCTCGATCTGGCCTCCACCGGCCCCTTGCTCCTCTCAGAGCCTTCTTCAGACAATAAGGGCCCGGCTCAGTGGCCCAGCTCACTGTGGTGCTGGGGACAGATGCTTAGAGCCACTCAGAAAGCCATCAGTCACGTGTTCCACAGACATAATGACATAAACAAACAAGGCCTGGTGTTACTTCAACAAAGAGGAGGGTAAACTGCCATCGCAGGGCGGCTGATGTGGAGATCAAGACAGGCAAATTAAATCACTGATAGACTTAAGGATTACAAGCAAGTTTATAGTTTTACAAATTTAAATAGTTTAAAATTTAAATACATGTTTTTTTGTATTTTTGTAAAGGCACCCAGACAATAGACGAAGGCAAAGTGTGATGGAGGTAAGTGTGTTTCTGTGTAGGGGTGGGGTCAGGTGGTCATGGATGGAGCAGCGTAACAGGACTCTTTAATAGACAGCACTTATGGCGCATTTCCACTGCAGGGCCTCGCACCGCTTAGTACGGTATAGTTAGCCATTGCAGTTTAGGAACTGTGAGTAGGCAGAGCCGTGACGTCATCTTCAATGCGAAACACAAAACCAACATCAGCCGTTAGCTTTTAGCCCTCAGAGCTCATCATATCTGTTCAGAAACTAGACAAAAGTTAAACAAGTTGTTACGACCCGCCCTCTACTCCGTGGTAGTGGCTCGTGGGGAGACCCGCAACATAAAATAATACACGCAAAAACCTGGTACTTGTTATTAGACATCAGCCGTTTACTCACACAAGCGTAAAGGGTAACAAAAGGAGGTCTGGAGGACTGGCCAAAAAGAACAAACAGATGGAGGGAACCCGAGCCAGCCACCCCACTGGCCGTAGGACCCACAGCTCCCACCCCCTAACCAGAAGTCAAACATAAACCCTATGGGAAACAAAATAAAGCCGCGAAAACTGGACTACCAGGGGCCTGTACTACGAAGCTGGTTCAACCTAACCTGGATATGTTTGAGTTAGCCGGTTGGCCTAATCCAAAACATACGCGCTCTCGCTAAACGGTACTACGACACGGGTTATCAAGTGGATCGCTCAAGCCAGCCGTGCCCTATCTAGTTAGGTGCGCGTTCACATGAGAGGGGTGGTATCTGGAGCATTCGACCAATCACAAACATGGAGAAGCGTACTGACAGCGCAGCGCGTCATACTTCCTGAATCAAAAGTCAACTATATAATTAGACAAATATGAAGACGTTAAACTTTAAACATCCATGACTCAAACACTTTATCCAGGATAAAAGCCACATAGCTGCACCTGCAAGGTGAATACAGCTGGTACAAGAAAAAGTGTTTGAATGCGTACATTAACAGGTTTATGATATCACTGTCCCGTCTAAGACACGATCTGACTTCAATTACATTTGACTCGAGTGTTTCGTAATGTGTTGCTTAAAATAATACTTCTGCATACAGTATGTGACACTGTGAGTGTTGCACGGCCAGATACGGCTCAGCTGACTCAGATAAGGAGATATATGATACATTATGATGTGATATGCCGCGGACTGTACTGTTACTTTGATCCGGTTACTTATGTTGTGGCAGATATTTAATTGAGCTTTCTTAACGCTAATGTTATAATAGTCAGATTGCTCTGAAGATGGGAGGTGATATTCTATTCAATTTCACGTTCACACAGTCTGTGATTTTTGCCGGCCGTCTTTCCTGCAACGGCAGTTTTTCTGTATTTCCTTTCTCCTGTAATGTGACTTGATCGCTTTAAACTCCGCACACGGAGCTCTGATTGGTCAGCAGGCGGTGCTTTCACTGAGTTGATCTCTTACCCCCTGATCCCACCAAGAGCGTCTGTGCTACGTTACGTTGTGGCTGAGCCCTGCTGCGACCTCCTCCTGCGTCGTAACCCACCAGGCGCGTTTCAAAACGTTGTGGAAGCGGAGCGTCATATGTGCAGCCTCGCAGTTGTTGTTGATTTTGGAATAT
>CALSBZ010041917.1:0-16140 GCA_943591055.1 Gobionotothen gibberifrons
GCATTGAGGTGATACTTGAGGCTTGATGTGCTGCGGTGATATGCGAATTCCTTTTTGCATAATTTGCACACAACCGTGCTCTTATCGACGCTTCCATCCGTCTGTTTTTTAAAACAAAATTTCCCATCCACGGGGCCAACCAACGCGGTCTCATCAGCTTCTTCGTTCATGTTTGAATTGTTCACTGTGGTTTGTTGTTGTCTGAAGTCATGCACGTTAGTTGGTGCTCCAGTATAATCGGTACGCCTGAAACTCATCCAGTGAGAAACGTTCCGCGGTGCAAAAATAAGTGCGATTAAAATGCGTTCATTTTTTTAGCGCGTTCATTTTTGTGTAATTAATTAATCTGTAGCCTGTTATTGTCTCATTATACCGCACTGTGAATGAATCAAAGTAAATATATAAGTGGTCATGAACACATCTGTCCATCAGACAGAGGGCTGCTGTGCCTCCTGTCATCATTAATGGACGTCTCTTTAAAATGACCGCTCAGAGGAGAGGAGTTCTCATTTCTCTAACGGCCTGCTGCTTCCCCTCCTCTCTCCTCGGCTCCTCTCCTCGACTCCTCCGCTCGCATCTCCTGTGGGCGGGACTAAGACACGAGGATAGGAGTCGAGGAGGGGAGTCGAGGAGGGGACATTAGAGTATTGAGAAGCCTTCTGTGAGTACTGCTGTGTCAATCACTAGGGATGTGAATAGGGACAGGGCCAGATTCATCAATTCTTCATGCCAGGATTCTAGCATCCTGCTAAAGGGACCATCAACTCCTGTGTTCTAAGTCAATTCCTCTGAAAGGGATGTTAGGCCTTGTAAGGCCTCCTGTCACTGTGCAATTTGGGGCTGTATTGTTAGGGATAAGCAGGTGGTGCCTATGGTGCATGTTATGTTAGGGACCTTTTCCTCTGGTCTTCCAGCCTTAAAGTTTGATGTCAATCATGTTGTGATCTTGACTGGGCAATTTAACAATTCTTCTCTTGATTCTGATTTGAGGTTCTGATTTGTTAGTTGCTATGGATGGGGTCTCGGTAGCATTGGTTTCAAATGTAAGCTTTCGCTTACTTAGGGTCTTCGTCTCCCCCAATAATAATGGTTTTACTGTCAAGAGAGCTAAAAAGATGCATGAAGTTCCCCTTAAACCACAGCCCCGGTCTCCTGAAGGGGTGCCATGGTCTATTATGTGCTGGCTGGTACATGGTGTGCCAGTTTCTGTCGCTCAGACTTGTCACTGTTCTCCTGCTAACAGTCACTCTCTAGTTCTGCTGGGTTCTGTTGATTTCTTCACTGGTTTGAGAAAAGTGCCCCCATTGGTGACACCTCCCTTTGTAGCCAGACTTCACCACACACTCTAAAAACAAATGCATTGGCTCAACAAAGAAAATCAACGCAACAGTTTGCATCAATGTTTATTGAGTCAAGACAACTTCTAATGAAATTGTGTTAAACCAACAAACTTATTTGAGTTAGGGGAGAAGGCTTTTCCTCTACGAACAGAGGTGTTTTTAATTACCACTTACTTAATAATTGGTAGCATAAACAAGTTTTTCTTTTAGCTTTTTCATGTTTTTGCCTTTAAAGAAGAAATTAATTGATTCCACAACAAAAATATTAGGCAATTCACTTTTTATTTTGAACTACAGTTGTTTATTTCAACACATGATGTTTCAATCAGGAGAGAATTCATTTAGTTTGAACATTTATTGACACATGCCATATGATAAGGTGCATGAACACCTGAAGTCACAGCTGACTGCAGGAGAGAGGAGAACCATTTTATAGTTTGGCTGCAGCACGGTGATTGGCTGCTGGAGAATGAGGTGAAATGTAATAGGTTAAAGAGAACGCCTGTGATGAGCTGATTATATGCAGCTGCGGAGTGAATGTATATACACCCAGTCTTCCTGAAAGAACTTGCGCTGAGCTTCATTTAAAATCTTGAAAAAAAAGATAAATAACACAAATTTAAATTGCCCCACAAATAATAAATAAACACATTAGCCATATTACCATGGGAAATGGGGACACAGCAAATAAATGCTGCCATCACAACGAAGTTAGAGGCCTTTGCATATTTAAAACCAGTGCCAAATGTGTAAAATCTGTAAAGTTTTTGTAAAACTACAGTAACAAACTCTCAATGGCCACCAATCTGCAGATCACACACATAACATTTTACAAAAGATATAACAAAGATGTTTACACTGCAGACAGTCATTAATTCAAACAGCATGAACACATTTAACGCAGAATGCTTGCTCATTCATTTGTTTCCCTCGACCACGATGGTTGCATCGTATGGTCAGATCCTGTGGTCGACCGCTCACTGATGAAGGCGATATTCATGTCCTTTTGAAGCACATTAAATAATAGGTTAGCGCATAAGAGACAATGAATTGCATACTTTTTAAACTGTCACTCTTAGCGAATTCAGAGCCATTATTACCAGCTGCTAAAGCGACGCTGGTATTGTTTTCACCTATTGAGTCTGCATGTGTGTGTCGTCATGGCAATGTGGTCCTGAAGACACACAGAGGTGCTTTTGAGTACTTTGCCTAGTGTTTAAATGCATGTGGACAGATTTTGTCAATCACAACCGTGCAAGTTTTAGTGTATCTTCTCTGTATCTTCTTTTTTGCAGGTTCCATACAATATGTGAACTGGTTAAGTGAAGAGCAGAAGCCAAAGCCACTTTTCAAATTTTACACAATCCTTTTCAGATATTATTGATTGGGGTGTGGCCAAAAGTGCAATATGCTTCAAAATGTAACTGAGCAGTGCTTTTGTCCTGTGTTAAAAACACAGGACAAAAGTCCCCATGGATTTTATTTTATTTCAAGATTTTTGAATTACTTCACTAAACTCCTTGAAAAGGTCCTCTTCCTTTTCTCCAAGGTACACAACAAGGCAGCGGATGGCTATAGTTCTCTGCGTACTTCAATTGTATTGTGCTATTTTTGAAAAAGGAAAAAAAGAGAAATGACCTAAATTAATATATTCTGAATGTGACTGCCAACAATTTGCATTTCAATGACAACTCTAAATAACGATCCTACCTCAAGAAGCATGTCCTTGATCTGCTTCACCGAGATTCATTTTTAATAAAAAGCGATATCACAATAGCAACCAAAGTATTTTTACTCTCACAATAGCCTCTACTACTTTGTATCCTCTCACAGAACTATTCACAGTTCAAAGGCTGCTAATTGTGGTCAAACAGCAATTTGCCTATACAGTGCAACTACAAGGCTATCAACTGTATTTGAATGACAAAAGATGACACTCACCTTAAAATGTCCTTTGTATATTTCTATGTGTCTTAACTGTCGGAACTTGTCCAGGTGTGTTAAGTGGGAGTGGACTTGAAATCCTTAACTCAAGGTGTAGAACAATTAAGTTATCAAGCCAATTGCATTACTTACAACTTGAATTTTGTTTTAAGTCAATTAACGCAGAAATCCGAGTTTAAATTACACACAATATTAAGTTGATTGTAATTACCAACATTATTACGTCAACACAACTTATAAATTAATCTTTCCAACTTAAAATGTTTATCTAAATCAATTAATCCAAATTTGTATCTTGCAACCATGCATTTCATTAAGTGGAGGTGAAAGGTGTCAAGGAGTGAACTCTGAGGCATGAACTCAATTGCACGACTCAAACTCAGACTCGGATAGTGTTTCAAAATAAAGACTTTACTGGGATTTGCACAGTAATGAAAACAAGGAAAACAAAAAAAAAACACTCTTTCGAGGAAAACTAGAACAGTGATCAATAACATAGATCCGTGAGAAGTCCGTGAGGTAAGCAGGTACGTAGGTCATAGAGCGACAACGAACTGACAATGAACAGGAGGGAGCTAACACATATATACACAGGTAAAGGGGACACAGGTGGAAACAATCAGGGCGGGGAAAACAATCAAGGACGCAGGAGACAGAAGGGGGCGGGGAGCGTGGAGGCCTGAAATGAGGGAGAATTATTTAAGGGAATAAACATAAAGCACAGGACAAAGGGACATGACAAAACTAACATAAAGAATACACTTTCACTATAAGTTTCTTAGACATGACAAAAGGTCCCCTGAATGACTTTTTAGAGTGCAGCAGAGTAGAGTTCCTGTCTTTAGGCCTGGACAGCTCCACAGTCAGGTGTATCCGCTATCTCTGCCCCTTGAACTACAGTCGGTGTAGATAGGAGCACTTGGTAGGGACCCTTCCACTTGGGCGAGTGCCAGGTTTCATCACTCGGATGAAGACCCACTGTCAAATCAAATCAAGTTTTATTTATATAGCACATTTCTAAAACGATTTTTGGTCGAGCCAAAGTGCTGTACATACAATAAAAAAACGTTACAATAAAAAAACTTTACAACAAATAGAACAGCAAAAATACAAATCACACACAGGGAAATGTCAGGAGTCGTGCTCCGCTCAGACTAGAATGCCAGAGAGAAGAAGTGAGTGTTTAGTGTAGATTTAAAGGGTCTGGGGCCTCATGTATAACGCAGTGCGTAGGATTGACGTGGGAAGGTTGCTTACGTAGTAGAAATCCGAAAAATAGGTCCATACATTTTCCGCCACTTCCCGATTCACCAAACATTGCGTACCGGCGAGGAAAGTGCGTATGGCACTTCCTACGCCTGTTTCCATTAATAAATCACAACCGACTCGAAATGCGGTGCAGCTTTTGCGGGCTTCACGTAACGCCCATATTTGCCTATAAATAGTCAAAGAAACGCCCATTCATTCATTCATTCTGACTGACTGCATGAAGAAGATGGCAGGAAATGACGACAGAACAGCTAAAAAAGACATCTCACACCGTGTCAGATTTTGGTTATTTTGGGGAGGTCGAGATAAATCATATTGTTTGGTGGATGCAGTTTGAACCAGAGTAGCAGCATGGAGGTCGGATCGTCACCAAAATAAATAAATAAGTGGTCCGAAAAAGGTTAATGACAAAAAAAATACACATAGCATAACCTTCCTCAGGCAGTGTGTTTGTACCGGGGACAGGAGACCCCCCCTTGATGAGAAACTGTAAGAAATGATCGGGGAATCCCTCCGGAGTGGAGTCATGACGACTGGATCTGAATTATGTTTTTGTATTTGGGGGTTTGTGTCCCAGCTGTCGATCAGCTGTGCGCAGCGTCTCCACTGCAGCCTGTGCATCTCAACCCCCCCTCCGCAGCAACTCTATATCCACCAATAAGGAAATACAACTAATGTGTTGTGTTATATTAGCTGTACAATTGACCACATATGGTGCTCTTAGTTTCCATACCTCCTGTGTTTTACGAGCGACTTATCAAGTCTTGGCAAACGGCATAAAACACGATTAAACATGTATTAAACATATAACCATGCTCGTATCTACAACCTATAGAAATGCAAAACGGCGTCAGTTTAGACGTAATTCTGTCCTCCTGCTTACCGCATCATTTATGAGAAAACATTTTATAACATTAACACAATATTCGAGGTGGTTTTAAATTGCATATCCGTATTTATTTATTTCTCCAAGTTATGTGTTTGTGTGCATTGAGGACTCTCAAACAGGCGTTTGTTAGATCATTTTAAGATTGGCTTTAATCAATTTGTGAAAATGAATTCTTCATATATGATAAATGAGAGGTAACATGTTATTTAGGGTATTATTTCCACATATTTCTCTCCATTCTTTCTTCTGCCAACGGTGTCGCAGTTTCTCGTCTCTCCCGTGTTTGTGCTTAGTGCGTACGCATGGGTTAGAGTTTGCGTGGAGGACCGCACGTTGTCCCGTCAAGTTAGTATTTTATAAATCGCAAACATTGCGTAGAAACTGCCGTACGCCATTTTTTGAGCGTATATCGCTTTATAAATGAGGCCCCTGGGCCGACCTCACATGGAGGGGCAAAGTATTCCAGAGCCTAGGGCCAGCCGCTGCTCCCCCCCATCTCACGTTCCCCCCCGCACTGTCAACCTGGACAACCTCTTACCTCTTCAGCCTGTGACCACACCACGCCCCTCCCACTCAACTAACATTGCCCTCCTTAACATCCGATCACTCAACAAGAAAGCCCTCATCCTCCATGAACTAATCTTGGAAAAATCCCTTGATTTCCTTCTGCTCACCGAAACCTGGCAACAGCCCGATGACTTCTTCTCCCTCAACCAAACATCCCCCCCTGGCTTTAAATACATCACTAAACCCCGCCCCTCCCGCCGTGGTGGCGGCCTTGCTGTAATCCACAATCAGAACATCCAGATCACAGAACTAACCCTCCCCTCAGTATCATCCTTTGAATTCATTGCCTTCAAAGCCCCTCCCTCACTGACAGTCATCCTCATCTACCGGCCTCCTAAACCTCATCCCTCCTTCCTCTCCGATTTTACTGAAATCCTCACACTCGCCTCATCCCTCTCTCAACGTCTGTTACTACTTGGTGACCTCAACATTCACATTGAATCACCCACCTGCAAGCTGGCATCCGAGTTCACAACCCTACTGGACAATTTCTCTATCACCCAACATGTCACCTTCCCCACCCATGACAAAGGACACATTCTTGATCTCGTCTGCTCTACCAACCTCCCAGTGATTGACCTCCACCCTTGCCCATTTCCCCTCTCCGACCACAAACTCATACAATTCACCATTGCCCCCCCCACCCGAAACCCCTGCCCACCTACAAACATCACCTTCCGTAATCTACACTCCATTGACCATAACCATCTCTCCGAACTGCTATCGTCTAATCTCCCCCTGGACGCAACCCTCAGCTCACCTGATGATCTGCTCAACCACCTCAACTCCACCCTAATCACCTCCCTCAAAAATATAACTGTTACTTTCAAGACCTCCTCACCCTGGTTCACACCCGCACTCCGTAAAATGAAGCAGCGAGGCCGCCAACTTGAACGTCTTTCAAAGAAATCATCCCTCACAGTCCATTACATAAGCTACAAACTCCATCTCAATGCATACAAAGATGCGCTTATTGCCGCTAAATCTGCCTACCTCTCCAACATCTTCACTGACCCCTCCCGTAACCCCAGGACCCTCTTCTCCACAGTTAACAAGCTCTTCAAACCCCGTGCTGATAACCTCCCTACTTCTACTTCCGCTACTTGCAGCTCATTCCTCCAGTTTTTCGCAGACAAAATTAACGCCATTAACCACTCCTTCTCAGCTCCATCTGACATACAAGCATCTCCCCCAACCTCCCCCGCTACCACTTCTCCCCCCATCTCCCTTGACCTCCTGACTCCTCCTCCCCAGCGCCGCCTCTCCAAGTTCAACCTGGTTACCCCACTTGAAATACTCCATCTGATCGGTTCCTCAAATCTTACAACCTGCTCCCTTGACCCTCTACCCACTCCTCTCCTGAAGTCCTGCCTCCCCGTCCTCTGCCCCTATCTTGCTAACCTTTTCAACTCCTCGCTGTCCCATGGAACCGTCCCCTCTGCCTTCAAAACTGCTGCCGTTACTCCAATCCTCAAAAAACCTGGTCTTGATCCCTCCTCCCTCACTAATTACCGCCCCATCTCCAACCTACCATTCCTCTCAAAAACTCTTGAACGCTTTGTAGCCAAACAAATTCACTGCCATCTCCAAACCAACCAGCTCTACGAACCCTTTCAGTCTGGATTTCGTCCTCACCACAGTACAGAAACTGCACTCGTCAAGGTCCTCAATGACCTCCTCACCTCTGCTGACACTGGTTCCCTCAATATTCTTATCCTCCTTGACCTGAGTGCAGCCTTCGACACCGTGAGCCACAACATCCTGCTCACCCGACTCAGGGACATTGGTATCGAAGGTATTGCACTCAGATGGCTCCAGTCCTACCTCACTGAACGATCCCACTTCATCTCCCTCCCCAACTACTCCTCTGCTACAGCCTCAGTCACCCAAGGCGTTCCTCAAGGATCCGTACTTGGCCCCCTCCTCTTCATCATTTACATCCTCCCCCTCGGTCAGATACTCCGCCACTTCAACCTGGACTTCCATTGCTATGCTGATGACACTCAGATCTACCTCAGCACCAAATCCCTCCATAACCCACCCCGAACTCCTCCTAATCGTCTCCAAATCCACCCTCAGCAAGGTCAATAACATAACACTCACCATCGATGGCACCATTGTTTCCCCCTCCAATCAGGCATGCAATCTTGGCGTAATCTTTGACCCCACCCTCTCCCTCGAACCTCACATCCGGCAAACAGTCAAAACCTCATTTTTCCACCTCCGCAATATTGCAAAAATCCTACCCTCTCTCACCCGCCCCGCAGCCGAACGACTAATCCATGCCTTCATTTCCTCCCGCCTTGACTACTGCAACTCACTTATTTACGGCATCAGCACTACATCCCTCAACAGACTCCAACGGGTTCAAAATGCAGCTGCCCGTCTCCTGACGCATACCAAATCATGGCATCACATCACCCCAGTCCTCAAAGACCTCCACTGGCTTCCTGTCTCCCATCGCATCAACTACAAAATTCTGGTCCTCACCTACAAAGCACTCCACCATCTGGCCCCCCCTTATCTCACAAACCTTCTCACTCCTTATCAACCCCCACGGTCCCTCCTATCCATTCCCACATCCACACTCTGCAGCTTTGGGGACAGAGCCTTCTCAGTGGCAGCTCCTAGGCTCTGGAATTCCCTCCCCCAAGATCTTCGTGACTCTGAGTCCCTCACAGTCTTTCAGTCCCGCCTCAAAACACATCTTTTCAACTCTGTCTACCCATAAGCCCAACTGCTGTAGTGAGTTGGCATTTTGATTGAGAGGCAGATAGATCTGTACATCATCAGCGTAGCAATGGAAGGGGATATTATGTTTTGTGAGAATTGAACCTAGGGGCAGTATGTACAATAGAAAAAGGATGGGGCCCAGAATCGAGCCTTGGGGAACCCCACAAGTAAGAGGGGCTTTGGCAGAGGAGAAGGCACCTAACTGCACTGAGAAGCTACGGTCCGTCAAATAAGACCTGAACCATGCAAGGGCAGAGCCTGTAATGCCTGCGGACTGTTCAAGCCGTGACAACAGGATGCTATGGTCCAGTGTGTCAAAGGCAGCTGTCAGGTCTAACAGCACCAAGACAGCTGGGCTGCCTGAGTCGGCGGCTAGGAGCAGATCATTAAAAACTCTTAAAAGGGCTGTTTCAGTGCTGTGCATGGGTTTAAAGCCAGACTGAAACTTTTCGTGGATGCCGTGCGTGATTAAAAACGACTGCAGCTGGGCGTAGACTACTCGCTCCAGGGCTTTAGATAAAAAGGTAGCTGGGAGATGGGCCTGAAATTTGCCATTATGGAGGGATCAAGATTTTTCTTTTTAAGTAGTGGCTTAACCACGGCATGTTTGAAGGCAGCTGGGACACATCCTGAGCTAAGAGAAGTGTTTACAAGCAATAAAACACTTGCTCCAACTGATTCAAAAACATCTCTGAGAAGGCGAGAGGGAACGCTGTCTGAGCTGCAGTTTGTCGGCCGCAGATGCTTGACTACATCCGAGAGAAAAGAGAGGGATACAGGCTCAAAATGGTCGAGAACAGCAGGGCACAGAAAGGGAGCAGGATCTGGGGTAGCACTAATATGGGCTAGCCTAAGAGCAGATACTTTTTCGATACAAAATTTAAGAAATGTATCGCAGAGAGTAGTTGATGGCACAATTGGAGAAGCATCACAAGGATTAATGGTCGAGTTGAGGACATTAAAAAGAACTTGAGGTTTATGGCTGTTTTTGGAGATTAACAGAGAAATATACTCTGTTTTGGCTGCTTTGACTGCCGTCTGATAATCGGAAAGGCAGGCACGAAGAATTTCTAAGGAGACATGAAGTTTATCCTTTTTCCATTTTCTCTCTACACGCCTGCAAGTGCGTCTAAAAGCGCGAGTACAATCATTGAGCCACGGCTCTGAGAGAACTTTGTTGCGTCTAAGCGTAAAAGGAGCAACGGAATCCAGTATTAGTGTCCATGTCGAATCAAACAAAGAGATAAGCTCATCCGCACTAAGAGCACAGTTCACCTCTAATTTACAAATCGGATAAGTATTAAAGGCATCTGAAAACTGTGAGGCAGTCAAGGGGTTAATTGAACGCAGACAACGCGCAGGAGCACTTGATTCGACTCCTGCAGAAGGGATCAAGGTTGTAAACAGAACCGGTAAATGGTCTGAGATACGCGTTCCTACACAGATTTCATCCACAGAGATAGACAATCCAAACGATAATACTAAATCTAAGGTGTGTCCTTTATCGTGTGTTGGACCAGCTACGGACTGAATAAGACCGAAAGAGTCGAGGAGGTTTAAAAAATCCCTAACCAGAGGTTTAGACTCGCAGCACACATGGACATTAAAGTCTCCGCAGATCAAAGCATGATCATATTTCACCATGATCCCGGACAAAAAGTCAGAAAAGTCAGTTATGAAATCATTATTATACTTTGGCGGACGATACACGGCTGCGCAGAGTATAGGCGAGGCTGGGTTCAATTCAAAAAGCTGTAACTCGAAGCTAGCATAGCTAGTTACTGGGTGAAGCAAACGGCATTGGAGATTAGCTTTAAACACCGAAGCTATACCCCCACCACGGCCGGTGGTACGGGGGGAGCTAAAGAAAGTACAGTCGGGAGGAAGAAGTTCAGAAAACGGTACATACTCGCCGGTGTGGACCCAGGTCTCCGTCAGGAACATTAAATCCAGATCATGAGAGGTGAAGAAGTCGTTTAACAGGAACGTCTTGTTAGCTATTGACCTAGCATTTAGCAAAGCCATGCAGAGTTTTCTCTCCGGGGTGGCCGAGGGTGTAGTGCGTCTCAGCCATGGGCGTAGGAAGCATCCTGAATGTGGGGGGGACATTTTATATAAAAAAAATAGATTTCCTGTATTCTGGTGCATTTTAACAGGTGGTTTGATACTTTTATGTGGCTATACTAGCATGAGGAAAATGATGGGTACATTTTGTAATTTCATCCAGTAGTAAAGAAAGAAAACATATTTGATTATTAATTCAGAGCCGTCTTTGAATGAATAAAAAGCAGTTTAAATGCCCATTTTTTGTACATTTATATGCAACAATAAATATTTGTGAGTGCATTCAGAGATATTGTTGTGGAGAGTCATTTATATATAAAACGCAAAATACATTTGTGAATCCTTCTGTGAGCATTTATTAATATTGAGACTGATCTGACTCCATACGGATGTTAAGTTCACCTAGGAATGGTATCATTGACTTAAATGTTCAAATAAATGTTGCTCTTCTGTCTATACTGGTCATATGATGCCCCTTGACTGAAATATTTCCTGTTCAATATCCCCACTGATTTCCTTAACATTCTGGGATGAGAGTCCACATCACAATTTACTCTAAACTGTCATATCCCTTTCATCACTCACCTCAGCAATGGACCTCTCTCCACTGTCCCTGTATTCTGCCTCTGACTCACTCTCAAGCGCCTAGATGTCAAGAGAGGTGGTGAAGTGATCATTAGTATACTCTTTCACATTGAATCATAACAAGTCATACTGAATGTAAATACAACTGACTCTAAAGTAAGTCCCAGTCTGTGACATTGGACATTTTGAAGACTCAAAGTCCCAAGCAGTGGAATATTAGCTAGTCTATCTAATGTGCACAGAAAATAAATAGTTAACTGAATACTGGGAGGAGCGAGGAGCGATAACGGAGGAGCGATAACCGAGGAACCACCAGACCATCCTTCAATGAAATCCTCAGACACTCGCCCCGCCCCCTTACTGTGTATCGCTCACTGATTGGACGAGGCAGTGCATGCACTGATCTGATGCTTCTTGACATGAGAGCCGTTTCCCAGCGGAGTGAAGAAAATACATGAACCTCACGGGAGTCACTCCTCAGTTTATACTGTGTTTTGTTTCAATTAATGCATCATTTAGTTACAAATATGTGATATATCTGAACAACAAAGTGGTCAAAAAAAGTTGTATTCATTTATTGGAAACATTTTCATGATCGCTTTTTTCGTTTATACATTTTAAGAATGGCGTTTATCTTTTTTGAGAATGAGTTCTTATTTTATTTTATTTATTTGGGTCTACAACAGATGATACAAATGTTTGTGTCAGTAAATGTGTATGAACAGAGGCGGGGGTGTGTGTGGAAATAACGGGGACAGAGCTGGCTGCTGTCAGACGATCAGCTGTGCATCACAAACGGACGTCGCTTCACGTGACGCTCCGGAGGAAAGGACGTCTCATTGCTCTTAAAACTCATTTCCCTGCTTCTCGTGGTTTCCTTGCGTCCCTCCATGCTTCCCCGGTGGGAGGGACTAGTCACAGGGAAACGACGCAAGTGAGGGACGCAAGGAATCCATTTAACTGAAGTGAAACGCAGCCCTGGCTTGCAGATATGCTTCGTTTGCTTCTCTATTACGCCCGCTATGGTAATGTTTACGTGGATTTGGGAACTGCCCCTCGATTCTATTGGATCTGATGGTTAAGAAAAAGGTGTAAATCACATGAATCGACCAATGGGTTCCAGAGATATGGTCCTGCGCAAAGTATAAAGAATGCCAGCCAGCGTAACAACATTACGCAGAGACTTCACTTATTGTTTACTACGTAAGGAAGCAGGAATTGCAGCAGGACCCAGAGCGCACGGAGCACAGAGCGGACAGCAGATACCAGAGCAGATTACAATATTTGCGTTTAGGACTTTTTCTGTACTTTGACTTTTGTCAAATAATGGCTCACAGGAAAGAGATGCTTACTACTTTAGAGGCAATGGAAATTGTGACTAATGTTGACAGCAATGCAGATATGTTACCGACGATCCTCGTCACCCCCTCCCCCACCACTCCAGTTGGAGTCAAACTTCATTTTGTATGTTTTTTTTTATTTTATTTTTTTACAACAGTTGTATTTGGATGGAATGAATACCTATAGTGAACATTCAAAGTAATAAAATGATTTTTACAGTGAAAAAGGTCAAATGGAACCGATGGTTCCCAAATTACCCAGAGGTGAGTTTATTTTTCTAAATCTCTCTAAAAAGGTCAAATTTCACTTGTTTTGCATCAATCTTGATACAGGGTACTTATTATATGTTATAGTTTGGATTCCTAAAGCTTTTAGTCTACTAACCCATCATTCAAGGGTGGTTTTCACTATAAGTAAAGTTTTTTCTTTAGGCGGACATTATAATTTACATGTTTTTACTATGTTCCATCTGAATTCACTTTAAAATAAAAACATATTTATTGATTCTGACACTTCTACATCCAACTCACAGATGTATCCTTGCTTTGAGAAAAATAATTATTAATTTACCCCGTTTAGAAGTGAAGATATATCATTTGTTGTGTAAGTGGCATTTTCGAGCCTCAAACCTGAAAAACAGGCTCAGGGCTTAAGAGGTTAACATTGCTGGAGGTATACACAAATGCACTGTTGAGGAACCTGCGATCCAAGTTTTTCATTCATTGCATAACTACACCGTTTGTGTATATGATATGTCAATAAACCTTAGACAATCTTGAAATCTTGAAAGGGATGTGCAAAATAGTCATTATATACAGTGTTTAATTAACTATTAGTAGAGAATAACGAGTAATGAATATAGGGATCCTATTAATATCTAATAATAAAAATAATGAAATTCAATAACATGCTTTAACCACTAGGTGTCCCTTTATATCAGCTGTGCACGTTTATGGTGTAAATATATGGGATTAGTTTTGTATCATAAAGATAAAGCAACACTTTCTCAGAATAAAGCAAAACTATGAGTTTAAAAGAAGAAAAAAAACGGAGTCAATCAAAATAAAAATAAATTCAAAAATAAAACTATAAGTTGCAAACAAATCATTTGTGTAATCATGTAAACTATAAGTATGTTTTCTTTGTTTTAACATAGGTTTTTGTTTGCAGTTCTTGTTTCTTCTTTCTCAATGATCAGACTTTTGCTCTCGCTGCTGCTCTCTCTTTTGCGCTCCCTCATTTTTTGTTTGAGATTTTGACACAAACATCCCAGGTGGGCGGGACTTTCAGGGGTGTGTCCCCATTGGCTACTCAGTTTTTGAGTGACAGCCCACTACACCACAGATCATAGAGTGCAACTCATGCAGCAAACTCCGGAGTCCCCTCGGCCACGTTAGTGTCGGTGTCTCCTGGGGAGTTTTCATGAACATATCGGACTTCTCTTATGGATTAGACTGTGTAGTTTATACTTTATTCCAACTTTAAATATTGTAATACCTGAACACACTGCTGCTGTTAAATAATTTCCCAATTTGGGATTGATAGTGTCTGTCTATTTATTTATTTATTTTATAGATAAAAAAAACACATCTATGTATTTTCAAGCTAAAGGTGATACACAATATAAACTGTATACTGTAGTGCCGAGGAATATGAGTCGGAGGCGGTGCATCAAAGGTGCAAAGCTGTCTTTAATGAGCAGCAGAAATGCAGGTGTTGTCGGGTCGCAGCCCGGGACGACAAGAGAAAGAAGCTAGGAGGGCACACAACATATAAAGATGTCCGTGTGGAAACAATACCCCCACTGTAGTTCCGTGTGTGAATTATGTAACCCCAGTGTTAATAGGTGGTCACCACAATACAATTATTTTTTCAAAGACATGTTACACTTCAAAAGCATATATTGCTATGTTTAGGACAAACAATTAAAGACTGCTTTAATTTAACAAATTCTACAATATAAAAGTGGCAGATTTGCTTTATTAAACAGACCAGACCTGCATACCAACACAATTAGGAACATGCTCGCATCTTACTATGTTGGTCTGAAGAGCTGAAGCATTCATACACAATGGATACACACTGTGTTGTCTCATTCTATATCCTGTGAGAAAATGATATACATTTAGCATTAAAAACTCAACATACTGGTTCCGGTGACGTCATCGCCCTGAATGGCAGCCTAAGATAGCAGCTCCTCCAAAGTAATAGTTAATTAACCCCGTAAGGTCGTCAAATAAAACAAACTCTGAGAATAAGCGACTTGGCAGTGGGGCAACAATGGGAAGAAGGGATGGAAAAAATAAAAATGCCGAAAAAAGAAGACACGGATAACGGATCACCTACGCAGACTGTACAAGATGGCGAAGCTAGCGCTAGCTCATTGGGCATAGCCAAAGTTTTGGAGGAGATACGGGACTTTCGAAAGGACACGAAACAACAACTAAGCGATATTAAGGCTGAGCTTACCAACGTTAATACAAAAATAGCCGAGGCAGAGACACAAATTGAAAAGATGGAAGACCGTGTTCAAAACGTGGAGCAGGTGCTAGCTAAGATGATGAAAGTGCTGACTCAGCAAGAAAGCAAACTACTCGACCAAGAAGGGAGATCTAGACCGGAGAATTTAAGGATATATAATGTCCCCGAAGGTGAGGAGGGAACATCTATGGTGGACTTTGTGGACAAATTACTACGGGACACCCTTGACCTCCCCCCCGCTACAGAGCTCCACATCGAGAGGGCGCACCGGTCGCTCGTCCCAAAGCCCCCCGGGGGACCAGGAGACAAACCACGGTCAATAATAATCAGATTTAACCGCTACAAAGTGAAAGAAGAGATTTTGCGCAGGGCCTGGGGAAAGAAACGGGTGTTTTTAAACGGAAGAATTATATACTTTGATCAAGACTATCCCCCTGCAGTCCTGCAGAAGCGAAAGGAATACTCCGAAGCGAAACGGGTGTTAAAGCAGAACAAGATCCGCTTCCAGACTCCGTTCCCCGCCAAGCTGCGAGTATACTATGAGGATGGGACGCGGCTGTACCAGGAAACATGAAAAACATGAAAAACTTAAAAGAATGGGTTTTACTAATGTATTTTTCTCCTCATACAAATCAGGACACAGAAGAGGAGTTGCTATTCTCATCTCAAGCAAGCTAAACTTTGAGAAAGTCTTTGAAATGAAAGATAAGGAGAGCAGGTTTGTTTTAATAAGGGGTAACATAGATGGAAATCCAATTACTCTGTTGAATGTTTACGCACCTCCTGAAAGTGATTTTAAGTTCTTCCAGAAAATTGTTGATGTCATTATAATGGAAACTACAGGTATTCTAATATGCGGGGGGGACTTAAATGTGCACTTACAACCTGAATTAGACTGTTCTAGGAAGAAAACTAATGGTACAAAAT
>CALSBZ010041919.1:0-26095 GCA_943591055.1 Gobionotothen gibberifrons
GAATTTGAATCCTTGAAAGCAGCCAGCATCTACCTGTGGTAATCCGGGACGCAGTAGGGGTTGTTGTTGTCGTCGGTGATGAAGGGCGCCCCCTCCAGAGAGCAGGAGCAGGTGCTGCAGCGGAAACAGTGAGAGTGGAAACACTGGCCCACTGCCTTCAGCACGCGGTCTGTGATCCTCTCCCCGCAGCGGGAACACACCGCCAGAGAGCTCTGAGGACCAGCGGGGGGGGGGGGGGGATTAATAATCAACACTGTCTGTCAACACTATTATTAGCCATTTGTGCTATTAAAGAGCAATGGTGGAATGTAACCAGGTACATCTACTCAAGTACTGTACTTAAAGGTCCCCTATTATACTGTTTCTCATCAATATATTATAGGTCTCAGATATATACAGAGCCTGTCTCTGATTGGCTGAAACACCAAACAGATCATTGCAGCATCCCATAATCCCCTCTGTTTCAGCCCTGTTTCCAAAGTGCTGATTCTCTGTCTGTTACTTTAGATGAAAATAAGGAGCCCCTCCCCACGCCCCTCTGAGAGTCTCTTTCCACAGAGGGGACACATGTTGATGTAGAAGAGACATGCAGAAGAGGGGACACATGTTGATGTAGAAGAGACATGAAGAAGAGGGGACACATGTTGATGTAGAAGAGACGTGGAGAAGAGGGGACACATGTTGATGTAGAAGAGACATGAAGAAGAGGGGACACATGTTGATGTAGAAGAGACATGAAGAAGAGGGGACACATGTTGATGGAGAAGAGACATGAAGAAGAGGGGGCACATGGTGATGTAGAAGAGACGTGAAGAAGAGGATTTTGCATAATAGGTGACCTTTAAAACGTTTGAATTTGAATTGAATTTGAAAAAGTATGTGTATTTTGCTGTGGTCCTGCAGTGTGCATTGGCCCCTCACCGTGTAGCAGTCATCACACTGGGGGGCCCCGTCGCGGTCGTAGAACTGCAGGCCCTGCAGGGGGCGCTGGCAGCTCAGGCAGCAGAAGCAGTCGGAGTGGAAGAGTTTCTCCATGGCTCTGACGGCCGGCTGGGTGCGGGACAGAGCCTCGCCACACTTCCCACACATCTCTGAACAGGGAGGAGAGAGGCACAGAGAGAGAAGGTTGAATAAATGAGATATACAAACAAGATTATTCATTAATACATCCATCTTTCTCCTCTCCTCTGCTTGTGCTAATAACTACAGTGTCCTTCCTTCATGCGTATTATAATGAACAAAGCTATTCATGTATAATATGTAATGTAAATGTTCGAGCACATGGAAAAGCACCAGTAATTGTTATTATTTCCACATAAAAAACAGACGATTTAATGGATTTGTTTAGTTGTACGGACTCTTGTTGTGAGCAGCTTTATGAAGGATCTATTTTTCTTTACACCAAACTACACCCGCCAATCTCGTTCGCACTTCCTCCTGCACGAGGAGACAGTTGGCAGATAGTTAAGTAGGAAGTAAATAGTTCCTCCATCAAACTACTGAGAGCAAGATCTGTGAATTACCTCTGGACCATGCATATAAAAACATTCATCTCAGCAAAGAGAAGAGATGCAATATGCCAGATTATAGCTAATAGCTCATTTCCATCTGTGGTCCTCGTTTCAATTTGAGTTTTTCAAAAATGATTTTGCTCCTTTAAGCTTCACGAGACGGGTGCCATCTAGTTCCTCTATATTTGATCGAAGGCAGATATCTTCAACTCTCTGCAACTTGCATTAAAATGTGCGTTTGGTTTCGGGGTGGACTGTCCCTTTAAGGTCACGCAGTGAACTGAGAGCCACTGCAGAGATATATAAAAGCCTGTGAATACATTTTATTATCTATAAATATTTTAGCGTTCAGCCAGAAAAAATCGGAACATTTCTATTCTCTTAGTTTGTTTTACTTTCTGTGTTTTATAATGTGTGTGTTCGTATTCTGTTTTTGTGTGAAAGCACTTTTGACCTCTGTTTGAAAAGTAGTAATAGTACTTTTTTATATTTCCAGTCTTGGGTATTACATTTTTTTCTCACATTGCAAACAAATCTATTTAGAAATGACATGATAATGTTATTTTTTTAATCATAAATATCACATCCACCGTCTGTCTTTGTGGTGTGTGTGTGTGTGTGTGTGTGTGTACCTGTGGGCGGGGAGGTGATGACGGGTGCGTTTGTGTCCATGTCTCTGATGAAGTCCTTGGTCATCCTCTCCAGCTCCTCCACCTCCCTCATATTCAGAGGGACGCCTCCACCTGGGATAGCCACTGGGCCGGAGGGTGAGGGCTACACACACACACACACACACACACACACACACACACACACACACACACACACACCATTAAATCACCATTAAATAATTCACATAGCTTCATTCAACATACCTTAAAGAGCATTTTGTTATTCACGATTGAGCAGTTTACCTCTATAAACACGGTTAGTGCAGATCCAGAGATGAATAATTCTCATGTGATGACTAGAAGCTAAATTGTTTGTGTCTTTTTACTGTACATGCAAAGCAATGAGTGTTTCTTTAGTGAAATAATAATAATAAATAATTTTAAACTTTATTTGTATAGAGAGGCGAAGTCCCTCCCTTTCCGGGGGACCTCCATGGGACCTTATTTCGGAAAAATTATGTATTGAAGTCAATGGCGAGAGAAAAGTTATCTTTCGATCCCGTTTGAATTGTGCCACGAATTACACATATGATGTTTGTCAATTTAAAAGATAATTTTTCAGGTTACATTTTTTTTTTGTTGCCGTAAAACTGTTAAGTAAGAGTTTTTTTGTGTGAAACCGCTCAATGAGCTACATCTCTGGTCACGCACAACAACACACGTCACCAAGATGGCCGTCACTACTGTCTTGTCAACAAAAGGATTGACTACCCTCACTATCACCACAATGAAACACGTCCAGAAGAATGTCATGCAAAGCTGCCTGCCTGCCTTCGATTCTCCCTGAACTGCCTGATCTTTTTAATGTTCAGTGTCAACCATTTGTGCAGATAGCATGAAGTAGAAAAGATCGCCGATGCTAATGTAGCGTTAGCATTAGCATGTCTCCCCCGGGCTTAAATGGTGTATTATAGAATGATCACACCGGTGTGACAGTACTCTTCAAAGGGTTCTTGAAATATGACTACTACTCTTACTGTTTAACATTTTTGGGTTACTTAATGTTACTTCATGTTAAGGCTAATACAAATGACAAGGCTGTAATGCTAACTAACGTGCTAGCTACTAGCTAGGTAGCTAACTTGATCCAGCCACTCCTGTTCCTTTCATCAGACGGGAAGCGAAAGAACGAGCAAGACCCATTGCTGGTATGATAACAACCTGGTACTAAGCACACAGGCATCTTGTTAAAGTTATCGTATCTTAGCCAGCGCCATATAGATAGATGATATCTATATAGCGCTGATCTTAGCTATCTCTTAGTGGAGGAAAACAATGGTGACTCTGGGATTTGTAGTCTTTCTAGTTGCGTATTTTTCATAGTCTTATATTTCAACAGTTTTACGACAAACTGTGACTTTTTTTACATGGAAATGATTTTTTAAGATTGGCAAACATCATAGGCCTATGTGTAATTCGTGGCACAATTCAAACGGGATCGAAAGATACGTTTTCTCTTGCCATTGACTTCAATGCAGCCTTTACAGAAAAGCATAACAACAATATTCAAATAAATACTGAACAAGATAAAACATCTACAGTGATCCTAATGAAATTCCCTTGAATTAAAGCTGACAATAAATTAAAATAGTTTAAAATAAAACAATTTAAAAAGGAAATAAAAAATGTAAAATAAAAGCAAAACAGAAAAAATACACTAAAACATGGACAATGATACTAGTGAGAAATAAAAACATAACATACTGTTGCTGCAGGAGGAGATTTCATTGGTTGGTTAAAGGAGGAGGAGGAGGAGGGGGACGCCATCATCTTGGGCTGAGGAGATTTCATTGGTTGGTTAAAGGGGGAGGGGGACGCCATCATCGTGGGCTGAGGAGGAGGAGGAGGAGATTTCATTGGTTGGTTAAAGGAGGAGGGGGACGCCATCATCGTGGGCTGAGGAGGAGGAGATTTCATTGGTTGGTTAAAGGAGGAGGAGGAGGGGGACGCCATCATCTTGGGCTGAGGAGGAGGAGGAGGAGATTTCATTGGTTGGTTAAAGGAGGAGGAGGGGGACGCCATCATCTTGGGCTGAGGAGGAGGAGGAGGTGCGGCGGGGGGGGTCTGGTTTGCAGTCATCTGACCAGCGAAGGGAGAACTCTTGATGTGGTTGAAGGCCGGGGCGGGGGCCGTGGTTTTGGGAGGAGCAGGAGCGGCGGGGGGGGCTGCGGGAGGCGGAGGGAAGGAGCTGGAGGCAGGGGAAGGCTTCGGTGCGACTGGGACCGCGTTCTGGTTCAGGTTCTGGTTCAGTTTCTGGGCCAGGGAGGTTGAGGAAGTGGCCGTTCTCCCTCCGAAAGCAGCTTTGGGGGCCACAGCGGGGGCTTTAGAGGGCGGCTGAGAGGAGTTGGGTCCAGAGTTGTGATTATTGGCGTGTCGGTTCGTTCTGGCTTTGAGTTCTTCGGCCCAGGGAGCGGGAGGCGGGCGGTCTCCCATCTCAGGGGGCGGGAGGAAGGACAGGCATGGTTTCGGGGCGGTGGGGGGGGGAGCTGGGGGCTTGGGTGCTGTCGCTGGTGCGGAAGAATACTGGCTCGGTATCTGCGGATGAAACAGAAACAAAGTTCAAAGTCCACTTCAATGTCAATCTTTCAGTTTGTGTGTACAGACAGAGAGATCGAAATACCGTTTCCCACAATACAAAAATACAAATATGTATATCCTATATATACACAATCACATTTATACATATATGCACACATTAAGATACAAACACAACAATCAATATATACAAAATAACAATACAGTGTACAATAACAATACAGTTATTACAGGTGATTCTCCAAGTCGTTTTTTTGTATATTCAGTGTAAATACTTATATTTATAATGGTTATATTTGTGTACCTTCTCTTACAGCTTATTTTGTTATGTTGTTTAGGTCTGCACCATCGTACACCAAAGCAAATTCCTTGTATGTGTGAAGGTACGATAAACTTGAATCTACGTCCAACTACCTGAAGCTCTTGTACACAAGCGTAGAACATAAATCTTCCGTTCATTATAAACTGACGCTCAACAGAGAGAAGGTCATATTCTGAAAAGCAGCAAGCCGATACTTTTATTAAATTGAACGGGCAACTTTGATTAAAGTAAACACTGGAAGCGCTCCGCAGCTCAAGCTTATCAGGAGTAGTGCTTCATCTCTGTGAAATGTATTTGTCTGTTTGGAGCCAACATTATTCTGCAGCGATCCAGCACGTCCCAGTTGGATGGAAACCGCTCTCCATGTATGGCGCTCTCTCACCGGGTCTCTGGCAGCTCCACCTCACTCTCGTGCTCTCCATTCTGTGCGTATCTCTCTCTCTCTCTCTCTCTCTCTCTGTGGGCATCACCAGCTACCTCACTTTGTTTTCGGTATGGGGTGCAGTTCACTTATCATTGAGCTTTCAACCTGAACAGACACTAAATGAAACCAACCTCTCCAAACTATTTCCACTGACCCTCCGCCTGACTCATTCTCATTATCTACATCATGGCTCCTGTGAAACAAAGCCTTTGTTCTCCTGCTCCTCTCTGTATCCCAGTGTGTGTGTGTGTGTGTGTGTCACAGTGTATTCTCTATCCTTCCTTGCTTCGTACCTTGGGGTTGAAAGGTCCCCTGGTCTCCATCTCGGACAGCAAGTCGGTCAGAGTGTCCAGCTGTTGATCGAAGCTCGTCTGCTTCTCCACAAACCTCTGGCCGGGGGAGAGGAGGAGGAGAGGGTCAGAAGGAGTACATTCATTTACACAAATAAAGTGATGGCAAACAATGAAGCAAAAGACGATGAGCCAGTAAGAGAAAGGGGGATGATGATACATTTTTGACATAAATATGGATATCTTTTACGAGACTGGGTCTTTTATCTATACAGAAATGCAGAAAGAAACATTACTTGAAAAAGTGATTGTGCTGGAAAACCCAGATAAAAGAATGAATGACAAACACACTTAAAGGAGGGGTAGGTACGTTTGAGAAACCGGCTCGAGATACACTTTTTGTTATATTCCATGGAATGCTCTTAATATCCTGATAGCAATGAATATTCTAAGTGCTTTGAAAGAAAATCCATAAAAGAATTTCATCTGTGGAAGCCGTAATACTGTAAAAACTACGACCTGTCTGTCAGCCTTCAATCTCGTGCACACACACACACACACACACACACACACACTCGTGCAGTCGTTGCGCGTGCAAAGAAAGAAAAATAAAGTGGAAACTAGGAGAAGTCAAACCAGAGTCAATATCGGAGTTGCTTTTCAACTATGGCGACTATTTACGGAGCACACCGAGCTGATATGTAACGTTACCGCAGCCTGCTCTCGTCAGCTAGACGTAACATTTGTAATATATTTTCACAAAACAAACATGCTAGCTTCAAAAATATAAGCACTGACAATAACTGTGTTATACATTTGTTTTACATTCATTATCATGATCTTGTGCGCGTTCATGTGTGTTGGAGGAGGTGCTCTGTAGGAAGTCTGAAGGAAGGGGCGGATTCTTTTCGGTTGTGTACTTTGGAATTTGTGTGCACTCGAGCCGGTTTCTCAAACTTACCTACTGCTCCTTTAATGTAGTGAGTAATGATGACAGGGAACACATGAATAATGATTTGGTTATTGAGAACTATTAGATTTTGAATTATTTGATTGTTTAGAGAGGAACATTTAGCATGAACTCTTGCGTGTACAGTGGCTCCATTTATTTTTATTCCCTGCCTTTATAGCCCGACAATCCATCTGTAATTAACACAATCCTACAATTAACTTCTCAACAATAAGCCCTTCATGGCATGTCTAAAAACTATTTCAGTTCTATAAATGGGCAATCATTCGGTTAGACGCATGACAACCGAATGATTTACCCCAGACTAATGCTAATATAATTTGTGGAAAAAGGCAGTATTTCCTGCCAACACTCCATGGACTCACAACAATGTCCCCCAGTGTCCTCTCTCATAATGACATGACATGGGAATGCAGTTACATGCAGCCGAAAGAGGACACATGCAGACAGACTTCGGGGAAGACAGCATCGTGACTCACCTGTGGGTTTCCAGCAGCACTAGGAACACCAGAGGCAAAGAGGGGTGGAGGGGGGGGGGGGGGGGGGGGGGGGGGAGGGGGAGACGGTAAGGACGGCGGGGGGATGAAGTCATCTGGGGGAGCTGGGAGCGACAGGTCTTCCACCGCTGGAGGGGGAGCGGGGAATTCAGGAGAGGCCGCCTCGTAGGAAGAGGGTTGGCATTCGGGGGGAGGGGCTGGCAAATCATCATCCAGTGGAGGAGGAGGAGGGGGAGGAGGGGGGAAGTCTGGCAGAAATAAGGAGGGATGATTGGTTAAAAAAAAAAGTTGTGTGACAGAACGGTTTCAATATGTACGAGGACACGGTCACACGTGCGTAACATTTGCAAATATTTGACTTGTGCAAAAAGTGGGTGAATAAAACATTTGGTTACGGGGCAAAGCAAAGCCGCGTCACATGGGTTATATGAGGTGATCTCAGCCTATAGCAACAAGGGCTTGTAGTTGACCTTTGCACGTGTATGACCGTGCCTTTAATCATCCAATTACACGTTCACTTTCAATAATTGATTTGAGATAGCGAATGTTTTCACACACAGCACCATTTTTAATTTTTTCAGTTTGGGAAATCTTCCACCTTTGAATGTTCTTCTGATAGCTTCTTGTATTGAATGTTAAAAGGTACACTTTGGACTTTTCTTGTAAACAAAGAAAGGCTTTTTTAGTGTTTCTTATCAAATAAACATTGAGTGTATCCTGGTGGTCTAGCACAGTGCTTCTCAAACTTTTTTCAGTAATGTACCCCCTGACCGACCCCGAACATTTTTGATCGAAAAAGCCTATATAAATAATTCCAATATAGCGATGTTCCCTCAGTGTGTAATTTATTAACTCCTTCGTGCATGCATTACAACAAACTAAGGATACTTTCATCTTATGCATGAAAAAATAAAATAACATACAAAAATTAAACAGATTTTTAACAAAATGATATATTATGCAAAACTATAAAATACAATACACAAATCTGACATGTTTATATGAGGACCCCCTTGGTGGTTCTAGGAATATTTTATATAAAATTGTGTTTTCTATTTAACTTATTGTACTAAGATTATTTTTGCAATCATGCATGGTATTTTTTTAATTAACTTTTTTTTTGTTTTTAAAAAGAAATCTCACGCCTGCAGTACCCCAACGTACCCCCAGGGGTCCGTGTACCCCCATTTGAGAACCCCTGGTCTAGCACACATGTTGAATGCATTTCCTCACTGAGAAAACATTTAGGAATTACATTTAGTAAATATTAGTACTGTTTACATCTCTGTTCTCTTGCTAGTGATTTCCTTCTGCACAGCCTTTGCAGGCTACACTCCTTTGCACATGAACACCATCGATGGTCGACCCAAATAGCGTAAAACCATGAGCTGGAAAACTGTGCATGTGTTTCCTCATGCATGCGAGACCCACTGGAAAAACAAATACTGTTGTAGGGTTCAAAAGCTCAACAGGGTACCTTTCATTTGGCGGGGTTTAGTTATCTTCAAATTCATACAGTTTGTTAAACGTAAGCACAACCCCAAAAGTAGAAATCCCCCCTAAAGCAAAGTTATTAGACCATCACATTTAACAGAAAGACAGGAGTTACAGAACAGTGACGCAATGTCTCGGAGACGACTCGTTAAAACGACAGCCCCACACTGAGCTATTATGAACTCAACTGTAAAGCTCTGCATGCTGTGGCATAAAGAAACAGCAGGAGGAGTGGGGGGGGGGGGGCTGACTTAAAGGTCCCCTATTATACTGTTTCACATCAATATATTACAGGTCTCAGATATATACAGAACGTGTCTCTGATTGGCTGAAACACCAAACAGATCATTACCCATAATCCCCTCTGTTTCAGCCCTGTTTCAAAAGTGCTGATTCTCTGTCTGTTACTTTAGATGAAAATAAGGAGCCCCTCCCCACGCCCCTCTGAGAGACATTTGGTTAAAAATGACACATTAGGCGCTTTCACACCGGAGTACCTTTACCGGTACTTTTCCCTTTTAGTTCCGTTAGTGCCTGGAATTTTGCGTTCACACCAAAAAGAGTACTTCGTTCAGAGAACTTTTACCCACATTTTCAGTCCCTGCTAGAGAGCTGGTACTATCCTGGGGAGAAAAAAGTACCAATTTCTGATTGGCTGGGCGAATTGCAAACCACGGCCCGTAAAACTCTGAAAAGTTTTGTGAAGCTGCCATTGTATTTGCTGGCATTAGCATTATTAGCATTAGCATTCGCCCAGCGCACCAACGCAGAGAGAATAACTTATGGCAACACAAAAAAAAACATGGCGTTCTGGCGATTAACTCGGAAGCTGCTGGGACTCCCAGCAGCTTCTACTGAAGCCAGCCCCCAACTCCGGGGACTTCGGGTGGCAGTATACGCCGTGAAGTTGTTTGCGGCCTGCCAGTAAACCCAAAGCAGAAGAAGAAGAAGTGACGTCAGCGGCTCATTTGCGTAATCTTCCCTCAGGAACTTATTCCGGTGTGAACGCGATCTGTACTTAGTTCCATGGGGACACTAAGTGGTGGGCACTAAGTACGGCAAAGTACTTGGTGTGAAAGCGGCTAATGGTGCTCTAGGAGGAGTATCAGGTGATAAGGTGGGGGGGGGGGGTTACCTTGGTTGGTGATTGGCTAATGGTTACACAAGCCATAAAGTGGCCAGAATCTGATCAGCTCATTTTCAGACAGGTTTTTATAGAAATGGATCCGGACAAAAAGAGAGAAAATCTTTTCTCCTGAAACTTTCAGAGTCTCTTTCCGCAGAGGGGACACATGTTGATGTAGAAGAGACATGAAGAAGAGGGGACACATGTTGATGTAGAAGAGACATGGAGAAGAGGGGACACATGTTGATGTAGAAGAGACATGAAGAAGAGGGGACACATGTTGATGTAGAAGAGACATGAAGAAGAGAGGACACATGTTGATGTAGAAAGACATGAACAAGTGGATTTTGCATAGTAGGTGACCTTTAAAATTGTCCCTAAATAAGTGAGACAATGCAACATACCATCACAGAGCGAAGGGGGCGGCGGAGGAAGGTCTCCCACTCGACCAATCACAGCTGTGCCTACAGGTGTGGGTGATGGACCCGAGGGGGGGGTCACACTCTTGGAGCGCGGCGGGGCCACAGAGGCAAACTTCTTTGGCTGGTTGTAGAAGGACGGGGTGGTGACTTTGAAGTTCAGAGAGGACGTCACCATGAACGGCTTGCTGCTGCTGGACTCCTCCATGTTGGGTGTTTATCTGAGGACCACGAACACGAGAGACATTAGTTCAGATGTGCTGGAAAATATCATCTCTAAAAAGGTTTGAAAACAGGTTCAAACAACTCCCCAACGACTACGTTAATCAGCTGACTGAAGAGAAGGGCTTGCATTCCTTGGCAGCGTAAGCAGGTCAAGTCTTTTGCTGGAGAATTAGTGGTGATGACACACCAGCTAAACATTTGGCTGAACAGAATTCCAAACTACACACTAATTGCAACCAGATTTGTCCATGGGGTGCTCTTACACTGAACACATGAACTACAGAAAGGTCAGAATGCAGACTACATTTGCTCTGCGTTGATGGTTGGTTGCTCTTCACAGCATTGCAAAGTGTAAACGGGGAAACAACAAATAACAGTCTTTGTTTCCAACTTTTAAATTGTCTGTTACTTCCTCACATTGCAGTTTGATTGAGACGATCTATTCAAGTTGTTCCGCATTTCCTGTTCTCCTTTTATACCAACTGCCGCTATGCAGATTGGTGCCCATTGTATACTTTGTAACGGTGGCACAGCTGTCTCGCAAACTAATTAAAATGGAACTTTATTGTGGCTTGCAGTGTTTCTTAGGATGTATGGACTTTGAACGTTTCTGGATTTTGTTAAATACCAATAATTAAAAAAAAGGCATTTCTGCAAATCTAGTGTTTCTCCTAAACATAAAAGCTTTGGCAAATGGTTCCGCAGTGGAATGAGGAGAGTGTGTGAACATCACCTCAGGCCGTGAATACAGAGCAGACACAGTGGCTCTCCCAGAAGCCACAAAGTATTTACACGACATAACACATGTCAGGGACGATAGCAACTCTCATAACATCTTCATGTGAGGAGCGTCAAGGAGAGGGAGAGCTCAAATATTTACCACACACACACACCCACACCCACACCCACACACACACACACACACACACACCTGGTTAAACAAATGTTGATGTTACTTCAGTGTCTTTACAGAGATCCTTCACATGGTCTGAACACATTTCTCTGAAGACTGCCGAACATGAACTTTAGTCAAAAGCACGGTTGTTCTTACTGACCCAACACACACTCACACACACACACACATATGTACACACACTGGCTGTCTTAACTCACATTATGTTGCTGTTCAACAAACTATCCTACCCCCAACGCTCTGAAATAGTTGCATACTCCTAATATTAATGATTACAACTGGGGGAATAATAATAATAATTCCTTATAGCGCTTTTTCCATGACCCAAAGCGCTATACAGATACACATTACACATATCAGACATACATGTAATGGTCATGGACTGGAGCAAATGCAGGTGAAGTGTCTTGCCCAAGGACACAACGGCTTTACAGACACAGCGGGTAACGCCCCCTTGATCTGATGACCAATGCACAGCCCACTGCGCCACACCGCCCATCTTCACATCTCAAAGTCATCGAGGCGCTTTACAAGTAGGGCTGCTCGATTATGGCATAATCACATAATCACGATTATTTTGGTCAATAATTGATATCACGATTATTCATTGACTTTGAAAACATCCATTTATTGAACTTTAAAACAAATACAAATAATAATTTGAACATAATATCTTTTTAACTGTTGATTACCCTGAACGTATAATTCAACTGAAAAACCAATACAAAAATAAATGATATATTTAAATGAATAATATAATAGTGCACTTCCACAAGCTACTACATATGATATGATAAATAAGAATACATTAGATCAAATATGTTGCAGTGCACTGTCACAACCTCGCAAAGCAAAATAATTGTTAATGTTGTTTTCGTAATTGTGGCAACCCAAAATCGTAATTGCGATTAAAAATAATTGCACAGCTCTATTTACAAGTACACATTAATATCATACATGTACTGTGGACAGTATCCACAGGAGCAAATTCGGGTGAAGTGTCTTCCAAGGACACAACGGCCTGGCGCAGTGGCGGCGGAAGCTGGTTTCGAACTGGAGTTCCCCAACGCCCCCTTGATCCGATGATCAGACAACGCACAGCATTAAATGAATGATTAACCTAACCTTAAATAGGTCGTAAAGGATAAATGTCACAGGAGGAAGAACATGGACAGATAATATTGAATAATCTCTTTGTTGCTCTACTTCCTAATGAAGCAATAATACTTCCATAAATGTCACGGTTAATGAAAACAAAGAGCATGGGAATACTTTCATGTCGTCTATAATTCAAAAGTACTTCAATAAATGTCAAGTCATGTTTAGATTGCTATTAAAAAGCTACACTTAAAACAAATACAAGTCTGGGAGCAGACAGACTGAAAACAGCGACTTGATGATGAAGCTGCATTTCTTCATTTCTCTCCTTAAAAAGGGGTACGAATAAGATAAGTATACCCCATAGTGGGAAGCATGCAATGAGCTGATAATACAAATAGGAAGGAACTAAGAAACATCCTGTTAAGATAATAATGTTGCAACGTTTTCCTCTCAACACAGAAATATGATCCCAAAATACGGATGATTGCTCATACTGTAATAACTAAAAGTGTGTCTTTTCTTTCTTTTCATAACGAACTTTAAAGCTGTTACACGCACATATCTCCTGTGCACATAATGCAGAGTAGCTATGTCTCTCCGAGAGCCACACTGTTTGCACTGTGGGTTGAATGTAAACCGGCTGTTTACACCATTTAGACATAATTGGGTTTGTACTTTGGGGAAAACAAACCGTTCCAGGAAGACATCAAGCCTGGAAAATGACTGTGTCGAACGGGTGTCGGTAAAAGCTAAAGTAACCAGGCACAGCTGAAGAGTTTCTTCCTCATTCCACTTTATTGAAACACCGAGGCCACGCTTCAAGTTCTGACAAGACGAGAAACCCTGAGAGCGGCTGCTGATCATGACATCACCAGCCTCGGCACAGGAAGCAGTGAGGCGTTCACTCTTCTGCTTCCTTTAAAGCAGGGGTGTCAAACTCAAATACACAGTGGGCCAAAATAAAAAAATGGGTACTAGTGGAGGGCCGGACTGGTTCAATGTTTATTGCAGAACTTATTGAAATGAATTTATTGCACATATTAAACCTGGAACTAACAAAGCTTAAATGATTGCCTATAAAAACAACATTAAACATTAAATAATCAGTTGCATTCATTTCTTATGGCTCTATCTGCAGAGTCATTTCTTATGATTACATTTCTCCACAGGCCAACAACAGCTTCAACAAAACTATTTCCCTCAAAGAACAAACCAAACATGCCCTGTTGTCTCAAGAAAGAAAGTGCAGAAGGAAACATCCATGTAAACTCAGTGTGCTGCTCTGTGATGCTAGTTCAGATACTTGGCATCTCATCTTGGGTGCAAGGTCATCAATGTTTGGGGTCAGGCTCTGAGCTGAGGAGACCCTCAGGATGGAGTGAAGGTGTGCGTGCAATATACCGGCGGGCCAGATCTAATAGTAATTAGAAATTATCCTGTGGGCCGAAATTAAATCCACCACGGGCCTGATTTGGCCCCCGGGCCTTGAGTTTGAAACATGTGCTGTTAAACCAATATTTATACATGTTGACACTTTTAACCACATATGTCCTTTAGCCATGCAGAGACGTCAGCAGTTTCATGATGTCATGAGCTATTTAAAGAGCTCCCAGTGTAAATATGTTGCGTTGGATACACACAACTGTGTTACCTATACAAAAGAGACATTATTTATTAATTGACAAATAATATAGTGTGTTGTGTATTTGCATTATTTATCAGACTGTTCTATATGTGTATGTACTGTATATGTTTTATCATGTTAATAGGCAGGCCAGACATTTTTTCACATTTTCACTCCTTATTGCCACTCTTACTAGGAACATGTTGGATTAGGGGAATCATTTCTGACAACTGCAAAACTGTTTAATCAAAAGGTTTAGAAAGACACAACTAGACATTAAAGACGTTACAACTATAAGTGGAAAAACTACCGCGTGACATCTACGGCCAAATGTCACTGTCCTTTCAAAAAATGGTTTAAAAAAAACATTCAAAAAAGAGAATCTAAGCTCCACTACGCCACACCACGTAAATCAATCTGAAAATTGCTGCATGGATCAATACGGGGAGATGGCGAGTCTCGAATGGAGATGCATAGGTTGCCAACTTCCTGCTGGCACACAGGGTCACTTTGCAGAGGATAAAGGATACCAAACCAAGAGGAAAAAGAGAGAAAGGACAGGTGGTGTCCCTTCTTTAGAAAGTAGCTGGCTCCTTAATAACCTGATATCAACCTTACTTCAAGTTAAACACACTGGAAACTTCAAGCACAAAGAGATTGACTGATAGCAGTGAAGATACAGCTCTTGGCTCTTGGCTGAAGTACTCCAAACAGACAGAACACTTGGCTTCATAATGGCTTGCTAAAAAGGAGTGCTGGACACGGGTGGGCATAGACTGTGATTTAGCCTTTTCATTAGAGTACTTTCGCTACCTTGTTTTAATAGACACGATGCAACAGTCCTCTCAATTATTCAGCAGTGGTGCGAACCCATCTGGTCCTCGGTACGGTCCTGAGGGATTTCATACGGTGACATCAGCTCCACACTGCAAATCCATCATGAAACCTGATCCCCGAGATGAGAGAGACCCTCGCTGAGAAACATTTCTGGCGCTACAAGTCAATGACATCACCTCTTTTTGTTTCTCTTGGAGCAGCCTTTCTTTCTATATGTCCTTGCGCGAAGCTTTAACTCACTCGTCGTGGCAGACTATGACTCTTGTTCTTTTCACTACTTCTCATTCCTTTCTCTGGATGACATCACTTGAGGCAGCTTTGAATAATGTCTCATTCAAAGCGGTGATGGAGGATGGCATTATGTTGGGCGCCAACGTAAATCAAATACACCGTACTCTGGAGCTTTTGAACTTTGTATAAACTCCACATGACTTTACTTTTACAGGGTGGAACATTGGTTCTCAAGGTATGGGCACAACAGTTGCTTTTCACTTAGTCTTATCAGGGACGGACTTACACATACAGAGTGTGAAAGAAATCAGACTAACTACCTCGAACTCGAAGGACGTTCAAAATACCACGGCTTTGGAATCGCTGCCCTCTGCATGTTAGGGCCCATATGGTCTATAAAGTGTAAACAAAGAAAAGTGAAACTAAGCTCTTTTGGTGGCACACTTTGTTTTATCTATATCAAGTGTTGATACGTTTCACATGAACACTGTTTCCTCTGAAGGGGGGGGGGGGTTTACCACACTATTCAGAGGAAAAGCCGCCAGTGGTTCATTACTTTGTGGTTATAGAGGAACTCAATTCGGTTTGTAAACTGTGGTACTGCTTTTTTAAAAAGGTCATATGGAAGTGTTGTAGCATGGTTCCTCACAAAAAACTAACACACTTGCATTAAGCAGTATTTATTCACATAGGGAGTAGTATCAAAGTGCTTGCATATCTTTATTTTGGCTATATATATATATTAAAAAGTGAAAAATGTCCACCCAGGTGTCTCAAAGTTCAGGGTAATGTCGATAGATGTCAGATGTCGAGTCTAAATCACCGGTATCCAGCTTAACATGGTATAAATAAATAAATATTTTAAATGCTAAAAAACAGCATCTTCTGCAATTTCAGTCTGACAATTTTAGATATACGTTGATAATCAAAATAGTTGGCAATTGTTTTTCTGTCCACCGTCATATTCGTTAACCGACTGATGGGTTGCAGTTCCTTATGAAAAACATGTCTCCTTAATAATCAGTAATAATGTCATTGCTGCATGGCCTACCAAACAATAATAATACACTATTTATTTCTGTTTTATTGTGTTGCACTGTTGGAGGAGCCTGTGACCTAAGATTTTCCTCGTCATAATAACTACACTGTGGCTATGTCCGCATGACCAATAAAAGCCTTGAACCAGTAAAAACAGAATTCCACATCTACCATTGTAACGGTTAAGAAAACCTGAGTTCAACTCCTTCCATGTCTGTTCAGTCATTGTGTCAGTGACTAGTGTGTTGTTGATGAAACTCTCTATTGTTCTAATGTAAATAGCACACCCAGTTGCTGGGAAAGCGTGTCTAGGCCGGGGGTCACTAATGCGGGGACAAACAAGCCTTTTGAGTCCAATCTTACAGGTCAGTGGACAAGCATTGAGCACCAGTGTTGTGCCCTCTGTCAGACTACAATTGGACGGCTGATTGAGCACGCAACATTTTCAAAACCGGTAATAACATCAGTGTATGGGCTCCGCGTCAACCTCTGACCCATACAACCTTATCTGTTTCCACATTACAGAGGAATGATGAAGGCCAAAGACAAGTCACAAGACAGTGAGAGATCAAATCAAAGAGCTAGACATGCCGTGATCTGGAGCAAAGGAATGCCTTAAACAGTCTAGACTCATGGATGGTACAATTAAGGAGGATTCCTCGTCAACCCAGTCATAAAGTGTAGCTTACAGCCATTCATAGATCGTCTTTGTTCACACATATCCTATACCCTCCTCCATTAACTAAGGCGTCAGTGACCATAATCCCAGTTTTTTCAAAGAGTGGCACCACACTAACCTCTGACTACCAAAACCAGAGCCTCCTTGCTTTGAGTTATTCTTAAACACAGCTTTCTGCGGCCTCGGGTTGAGGCTCCTCTCCTATCTAGCTGATGAAAAGGCAATTCAGAGAGGCAAGGCGCAGCTGTGTGGTTAACACTGATTATAACAGGATTTTTACATTCTTGAAGGAGTAGCAATGCTAAAAATGGACACAAGTCTCCTGTGTTCTTCAACCATCCTTTAACAAAGCACAGAGCCGTGGATGTTCACATGATCTCATGATGACATGAGACACAACTAGGTTATGAATATAGGCCAAGCAATGGTGAAGACAACCTTGTGAGCCCCAGAGTGCCACATTGACGCGTCCTAAAACCCGGAAGTACACTCCTTCCGGTTCCTTCGACAAAAACTCAATACAATTCTTCATAGGATTTTGGAAAATAGATGGAAATAAGGTCTGTGGTTGAAACACATTTAAGAGACTGATCACGTTTTGTTCAGCTGGATAATATCCACATGTCTATACTTTTATAATTTTCTAATCGTAAATCTAGTCGCCAGAAGCAAAATGCTAACGTTATGCTATAAACAAACTACAGCAGGGTCGCTGCTTCAACGTCACGCCAACTTAAGATCCATATTCAAAACTACAGATTCAAAATTGTACAAGTTGAAGCGTTTGTTTGCAAGAGGCAGGTACTTGCTTTCAAGCAGAACAGGGCAAACAAACTTAGCGGGAGTGTTTACGTGTTCGGTGTAATGACGTAAAACGGCCTCGACAACTTCTGTAGTCCTATTCAGCCACTTGTTGACAACCATCGTTTTTCAGACACGTAAACTATTCAAAAATCACCAGTGGGGTAATTGCTGATGTATGTAATGTCGTAAAACAAAACGTGATCCGTCTCTTAAATGTGTGTCAACCACAGACATTATTTCCAGCTATTTTCCGAATCCCTATGGAGAAATTGCATTGCTTTTTTGTCGAAGGAACCGGAAGCGGTAAAATGCTAACTTTCTTCCGGGGTTTAGGACGCGTCACTGTGGCACTCTATAGGCACCACATAGAAAACATGTAGGGCAGCAACTACATCTGCTGATAGTTGTCTATAATATACATCAAATAGTTGTTTGATCTGAAAAGTGTGCATGCCAGTTTCAAAGAGTCAAAGGTGAGGTCTAGCTTTATCAGTTCACAATACAAAAATATTCAGTAAACTCCAATATAAAGCAGGGATAAGCAGGACATATCCATAGTTCAGAGGCTGAACTCAGCATTTGTTGACATTTTGGCATGATAAATTACATAATTAATCAGTACAATATCAAAAAGAGTTGGCTATAGTTTTGTTTGTCCATCAACATATTGATTACATGACTTATCATTGCAGCTCTAGCCACCTGGTAACATATTTCTATTTACCTTGAACTTTTAAGAAGCATACTGTATCTTGGTGCTCCATCCCCAATTAATAAACTGTATAAGCATCAACATATACTTAAATTAAAAGTACTCATTATACAGATTGGCCCATTTCATAATAATATGTTTTGATAAATGTAAGAGTTGAAAGCTGCAGCTAGTTTTAAATGACTTTGTTTGCTGCAGGGTAGCTTCTGAAATGTACTCCAGTTGTAACTAAAGTCTTATTTAAGTGTTGATTATATTTAACATATTAATGGAAGTCTGTAAGACTAAAATGTACATACATGTAGTGGGGTAGAAGCACAAAGTAGCAAAACATGGAAATACTCAAGTCAAGTACAAGTCTCTCAAACATTGCAGTTAATTACAGTACTTGAGTAATCTACTTAGTTACTCTACACCACTGGTTGGACAACCTATGCTTTGACAGCTGACAGCAATGGGTGCGCGTTTACAAAACACAGCAAATACAGCTAGGTTAATTAATAATAATTAATAATTCACTTACAAACAATAAACACAATGGGAAAATCTGTATAACCCAGATAGCTATGAAAGAGTAAAATAGTTTAATGTTGCTAATTAACCGTTAGCCGTTATTAACCGTTATGCTTAAATGACGTTCGAAAACGTTAGCAGTAACATATTTATATCAGGGAACGTTAGCTTTGTAGCTTCAACACACATTAATATATCTCTGGAAAATATAAATCCTCTTTAGGTTATACAAGACAACAGAATCTCACCTGTGAGCTTGACCAGTCAGTGTGATGAACGCTAACCTTTGGCTTATCATCAATCACAGCAGTATTAACGTTAGCTAGCTTGCTACACACCCCTACCACTGCTATCGTACCTCAGGTAGTTTTGGTGGGTACAACACCGCCCCATTTTTTCCTTACCTCATATGGCAATACACACACGCCTTCTCATAACTGTGCTGTCATCAAGTTATTTCTTCCACTCTCTGACGTAAATAAAGGCTAACCAGCTGCGCGGCTAGCTAACTAGCTTTGTCAACTTTTTGGCTCGACTTCCTGTTGAGGCTTCCGCATAGCAGTCCTTATCGTCGGTGTCCATCAGCCTACAGTATATGTTTCTGTTCTCAAAACGGCCTCTCAGCTATAGGGAAACAACGGGACATCATCCACACAAAGGTATCTTTCAACCAGAATCTGCAGTAGTTTTCATATGTCTTATAAACCGCTGCCATGTGACACCCACACTAGTGTCACATCACAAACATGCCTTTCCCTAAGATGTGTATCCCTCATTGAAACAATCTGCTATCATGCATTGACAAAATACTTCATCTTATTAAATAACCTGTGTGGCAGTCCAAAAGAAAGTAATACATGCAATCTCCTTCTTTCATACTGATTCACATGAAAGTCCATTACTTACCCTGTTAATACAGCTGCAGTGTGTATCTCCTTTTTCCTTCCCCCTCTTCCTTTTGTTCTTGTTTTTTCTCCTGGTCCAGGCTAAGTAAGAGCTGACTGTAAAATAATGGTAACTTATCTTTCTCTCTTCCCCTCTCCAGCTATTAGACCCTCCCCCTGTGCTTTTCAGTCTGGAAAAGGAATGACACCATCCTTCCAAACAAGTTCTCTCTCGTTTTACTTTGGCCCAGGAGTTGTGTATTACTACGTAAACAGCACCCTCTCTCTCTCTCTTTCTGTGTGTGTGTGTGTGTGTTCATAAAACTGTCCAGTTAGACCCCTCCTCCTCCTGCTGCTCTCCTTTCTCTCTGGATTCTTGAAGCATTCTTCATTCAATGACATCAACCCTGTTGCCTCTCCTTGTAAGGTCAGGCTGAGGGAATGAGGGAGTGAGAGGGAGGGAGAGATAATGGGGCTAGACTCGAGGCTTGATTAGATACAGACACTCAAACGGTCATGCTTTTTAAACACAAGGAGGCACAACGGTGGAAAAAAGTATGCTCAAACAGGGCTGGGTTGTGGTATACTTTGGCTATTTTAACTTTTTTTTACTGTAAGCAGGCAATACAAAAAAGTCTGTATGCCTTTCAATACCTTGCCTCGACAGGCAAAAGCTGAGGATCAGATTGTAGAGGAATTATTTTGCCGGTTGCCAAGTGTGCTGCTCCATCGTTATTTGCTTTGCACTCAGGCAGTAAACATGTGGGAACTTGGATTGCTCCTTTTATGGCTCTTTCACAAATCATATTTGTTCATCCTGACAATGAGGATGTGATCGCCCTTCACCGTGGTGTTAGATAACACCTCCCATCCTGCACAAATGACTGCTACTATGACTTAATATCCTTTTATGCAATACACACACGCACACACACACACACGCACACACACACAAGTTAAACACCGTAATGACTCAGATAGCCCTATCATAGTCTTGTTATCACACTTTAAGGTGTAGTCATTGCTCGTATAATGCAATAAATCACTCATTACTTTTGACTACATTATTCAGTCTTTTGACATACATGAACATTCATTTTCACATTCTTATTTTAATATTTTGAAAGTGTAATTATTGTTTTAAATTTAGATGTGTTGTAACATGGGTCTGGTAATTCAAACAGTGTTTCTGCTCATAATGCAAATGAACAAAAACATTTATGAATGGGCTAAAATCCAGACTGACTTTCACCAGTGCTTTTTTTAAAATGAAGTCCTAATTGATAAGTCAACCGACAAATAATACACTATTTTAATAACTTATCAATGAATTGTCCAAAAAAGTCAAGCAAATATACCAAAGAAAGCAAATTCAAGATGTCACCTAGAGATGTGGGGGATTTATTTAAAATGTGCTTCACCAAAAATGATTCAATTATAGAGAAAATAATCAACAGATCAACTGATAATAGAAATGATTTGTACTTATGTATTTCTAGATACAAGTAAAAAGGGAAAGGGCATTGGAACAATTGCCGTTATCTCACTGTATGACTGTGTATAACATTTGAGAGGTTTTGGAGCGAGCATCAAGTGTCTACTTCTGTTCTGACTCATCTCTCCCATGACTTTCAGGTTGAGTCACAGCAGAGTTACTTTTAATTCAGGTTGTGAAACCAGGCAGATCTCCTCTCTTTCAAACCTCTGCAGTAGCCGTTGTGTAACCTGTTGTTGCCTGATTCATGTCTGTGAAATACACAGGGAGTGGTCTTTGGGGTCTCTGATAGCCCATTGTCCCGCTAGGAATGCTTCCAGTCTCTCCCCACTTCCACTGGGACTAAAAAAACATGTTGAATTTCCACTCAAGAGATTTCCACAGAACAAAAAAAAGTGCTCTCAGGCAGGTGACATTCGGGAGGAGGTCAACTTCTGTTGGCCTTTCCAAATTCCTGCCAATGTACAAGCCTGCCTTCTGTCTCACGTTAGTTTGTTGAAATGACACCAAAGTAAAAGCTCTTCTTCCTGTTTGCATGCAGCTGCAAACATCAGCCGTTGCCATGGAGACTGACGTTTCAGATCAGGCAGGGCAGAGGGAAGCTCCGGGGTCCCCTAAGTCTGGAGGTAAGACAAAAACAGGAGGCCGTCACAATCAGAGCCAGACAGCCTGGAATGCAGCCAAACTTTGGAGAGAACCGTTCGTCTCCCCCTCCCTCTCTAAGTGCCATATTTCTCCCCCTCTCTCTGTTTCGCGCGGCATGTTTTTTTAAACACTTTTCTTTCCAAATTCCTCCAGCCCTGCCCTGCAAACGCTGCACTTTTATTTCCCTTTTCATATCTTTCTTTCCGCTTCTCCCTTTCCACCTCCCTTTGCTCCTGTGAGTCAGGACCTGCCGTATAATTCTGAGTTATTATCCTGTTCCTGGATCGTTTCCAACCCTCTTTCTTTCTCCCTCACTAATTCGCTCCACAGAGAAAAGGAGGAAGCTATTTCAATGGAGGGTTAATGTTTCTTTCATTTCTCACACCCAACTAAATGCATTTTAAAGGTGTCGAACATGACCATAGAGTAGACTGAAGCTAATGATGAATACCGGACTGAGCAGTTCAACTTTCCTTCCACTCTTTCTCTGATAGTATGTTGCAACCACACACTCATTACATTACATTACATGTCACTTGTTAGACGCTTTTATCCAAAGCGACTTACATACTTAATACTGTGGACAATCCCCACAGGAGCAATTTGGGGTGAAGTGTCTTACCCAGGGACACAACGACATGCTGACTGCAGTGGGGTTTGAACCTGTGCTCCCCTGATCCGAACACCAACGCACAACCCACTGTACCACACGCCACCACTCCTACATCTTAATAAATGAACACTGCTTCTGAACCTCGCATGAGAATTTAAGAGGTCATGTTATGTTCATTTTGGTTTATAATTGTACTTAGTGTCTCTCTACTGTGACATGTCTCCATACTTTAATGTTCAAAAAGCTCTTTATTTTTCTCATACTGCCTGTGCTGCAGCACCTCTTTTCACCCTCTGTCTGAAACCAGAGCCCAGTCTGCTCTGATTGGTTAGCTGGCCGGCTCTGTTGTGATTGGTCAACTGTTTAGAGCTGTCCCGCCCCTTGGCCTATCACGTACAATTTGTTGGAGCGCTACGCCTAAGTGTTACATAGTGATGTCACTGTATTACAGAAGTAAACAAATGAGTCCAATTGAGGCGTTTCAAGCCGGAGGGGGAGAAACCTCCTCTGGAGCGAGCTCTGGGATTTTCGCCATTTATAACAATGCGTATTATATTAGGTTAAACAATTATATCCCTGTCTTGGACCCTCTGTGCTCAATGTATGGCAATCCCAGCTGTTGTTTGAAAAGGTAATTAACCTCTTGTGTCATTACAACACACTTCTAGCCACACATAAAGCTGGTTTTAAAAAACGTTCTTAGATATTATTTGAGATATAACCAATATTTGTAAAATTCCCTCATAAACAAAGTTAGTTTAGCGCAAGGAGGACTCAATTTCACATGTAAACAAATCTCTGATCATTTAAGTTTGGTGATGTGAGATAAGGTTGATAAAAAGGAAGTTGTAATGCACACATCCTCTTGCAAGTATGTATACTGTAGCCTACAATGGCAAAGTAGCTGTGCCCACGAAGCGGAAAAAAACAAAACATGAAGCCATCAAGCAGACATTCCAGGCGTGCTTTAGACAGGATAAGAACCTGCATACTTGAGAGCGAACATAGGCTCTTCACTCAGCAGCACCTGGAGAAAAACATCTCCCTGCAGCCAAACTGGCTCCCATTCAACCAGCCTGTAGAGCCCCAGTTCTCCCAGCAGGTGTCAGGCCCACACAGTGGTGAGCACAGCCAGACTAAGAGAATACAGCCTTAGGGGAGAAGACTCCTCAGACAGCTCCTGACAGCATCCACACGTCAGTTAGATATGTGATTAAGGACAGGAGGGAGTGTAGATGGTGACATGCCTCTGATAGAGAGTGATAGGCTTGTAGAGGAGAGTGGACACATGAGAAGCTGGCGATCTCTGGGGACAAACAGCTGCAGCAGCGCTGGGCTCGACAGGGAGGGCTGGAGAAAGAGAGAGAATGTGGGGTGAGTGCAGGAAACAGGATTGTAAATAATACAGGGGAGTTGGGAACTCCTCGTGCGCTAGGTTTTTGCCTTTTTTCAAGAACTAGAGTGCACACACACACACACACACACACACACACACACACACACACACACACACACACACAGAACGAGACTCCCTATCACCCATGCACAAAGAATTCAAGCTAAAAGGGTGAACTGCTTGCCAAAAGCATCAAATAATAATACCCAAAATGTCTATCTACTGAAAAAGTTGCCGGGTGTCGTCATTGGTTTGTCGACAGCGGGTTTTGGAGCCACTGTAAGTTTGGCTTGTTGGTTCCGTCATCTTGTTTTTTTTCAACCAGTGAGGTAGCAATGGAAGCAAAGTACAATCAAATGCAGAAATAGACATTTTTAAGCATCGAAAATGATACTTTTATGAACTGCAAACACACGAAGGAAAGGGTCAAAGTTGTAAGAGAGCACCAATACTGGACAATGCGGTGTTTCGTGAGCTGTCCGTAATAAGCTAGCCCTGCTTTCTTATTGTCTAAATAATTACTCCAAATCGGACCAACATTTACAAAATGAACATCTTGCTGTGTTTAAGAAGACTTGAAAGAAGCGATTGAGACCAAAAAGTCCTCAGGAAAATGTTTACTGAGTATATATAATCCATTGAGAAGTAGTGACTTTGTTCTCGTCGACTTCTATACAATCAAACTTCTAGTCGCCATCTGCTGGACATTAGAAAGAATGCAAGTTTAAATCACTCGTTTCAATGTTCCTACCCAGAGGTGGCTGCCTAAGAACAGCTTATTAGAACAACATTTATACATCTCATTCTTCCCCGCCCACCTCTTACGCCCACCCCTCCTTAAAAACAAACCACAGAGAATTACCCCCATTTTTCTTTCCCCCTTTCATCTTTCCCTCTCCCTTTTTTCTCCTCCCTCTAGCCCCTCCCCTCCCCATCACTTCTCCTTCCCCACTCATATGTTCTCTCTTTCTTCATATGAAACCCAATACAGACTGGCTGTCAGTGACACACTCTCTTGTCCTCCCTTAACACACAAACACATTCTCGCCTAACTTACAAGGTGGCTCCTTGAGGCCGATGCGTAACATGTGGTTCCAATGAACAAGTAGCACAAAGGAGCAGAGGTTCAGCAGAGCGCAGAATAAAGACAGGGTTACGTGGAAAGCAGTGGGCAGTTGAGGAGAAAAAGGCAATGGAAGAATTACATATTTTAGAGAAGTTTAACCATTAAAAAAATATATATATATTACAAACTTTCAGAGTGACTTTGAAAACAGGCATTTCCCTTCATCTGCACAGAAGATCTTTAAGCTGTTCTACATTACCCTTGATGTGCAACCAACAGAAGAGTCCGGATCTGATGGACAGATAGTGACAGGTACATGGAAGTCACTGATTACAGGAATGAGGTGTGTGCGGGTGTGACGGCCCCAGAGCCTGTGGCCGTTGAGGGTTGGTGTGTTTCAGGTCTGACGGTGGGGTGGAGCTGAAGAGGCAATCAGCTCAAGCACGGACACCTGGCTGGAGCCGTGACGCTACTAAGCCTAGCTGCCCGGATGCCATGGGAGGCTTCTCACTCTGGCCAAGCTGGTGGCGGAAGGAGCGGCGCAGCAATCCTCTCTCCTCGACCTTGTTGTGTGTCTTCTTTTGTGGAAACGGACTTTAATAAATGTGCCGTGGTTCCGGGAAACTAATACACGTTTACTGTTTTTTCGTTGTTGCCTACGAGCCGGTCATAACAGGGTCCCCGAGATACATTTAAACAGCTGCGTTTGAATTCAGCGCAGCAGCATCAGCCGAGACGTGCTGATGGGAACATGATAGAAGGGTCACGTGTTGGAAGGCGCTTTCATGTCGTTGTACATGCATTGTTGTAGAAACGTGTGTGTGTGTGTGTGTGTGTGTGTGTGTGTGTGTGTGTGTGTGGGAGTCGATAGGGGTGGACAAAGACAGTCATCATTGTAAAGGGCCCATGTATCATGAGTGAGATTAGTGTTAAGAATTTCTTCCCACTGTGGTTGACCTTGTCTCGCATCGGCGGTCCATATCGTACATCACCACATTGTCTCGTTCTCTCTCTGTGTGTGTGTGTGTGTGTGTGTGTGTGTGTGTGTGTGTGTGTGTGT
>CALSBZ010041919.1:26105-37969 GCA_943591055.1 Gobionotothen gibberifrons
GTGTGTGTGTGTGTGTGTGTGTGTGTGTGTGTGTGTGTGTGTGTGTGAGAGAGATCTGGCTGCAACTATCTTCTCTTTTCATTATCTATTGAACTGAAGATGATGTCTAAGGCCCAATCCCAAACCACTCCCTCGACCCTACCCCTCCGTCTGTAGGCACACTCGCAGCTGAATGAAGTTCCCTCCATTAAGGGTTAAGGGTATAAATACAGCGGCAAGCTTTGGGACGGCCTCCCCTCTCTCCGGCAGAAACAGGAAATGCCGTAACTGTATGTAACAACGGTTTCAAATCAGCATCTCTTAGACAAAAAGTTAAAATTAATAACTCAAATAAAACTCCAAACATCTTTCATTGTGTTTTAAACCTGATGTTTATAAGCTTCTTAGTTTTTGCAACAGTCTGTAAATATACACAATTTTATAAAAAAAAAAATCTAATGTAATCTTGGTAAATCAAATTAACACGTGCAGATTTCTAAATACATGTTCACAAAGGCATGTTTTAGTTAAGGCGACATATTAATTATCGTTTACAAAAATAACCACATGGAACTCACATTTGCACGATGTTGTTTCCTCCATGCCCGAAAAACGGTTGCACACCTGTGGAGTGAGATTATCAAGCCTGCATCCATGCAAACTCGCTGTCGGAGGCTTTTATAACCCACTACCCCTCCGCCCTGATTGCTTTGGACCAGCCCTCAATGTGGCGGACCCTCCACGTGAACGCGCAAACAGAGGGGTAGGGTCTAGGGTGTAGGGGGCGGTTTGGGAATGGGCCTTAGTTAATCGATGAATTGCTTGATCTATGGAACATAAAACAAACTGCAAGTCACCATCAAGCTTACGTCGTAACAGTCTTGAATAGATCGACACAAAACCAAAAGAATCCCAATTAATTGTGATGCAATGAGAAGAAAATAATTTGCATATTAGAATCTTGAAGCATCAGATGTTTGGCTTTGCAAATGGAATTAAACAGTCAGTCTATTATCAAAATAGTCTAATCAATGAATCATTGCAGCTGTAGTGTGAGTCAATAATCTGACATAGCTCGGCCAAATATGTTTCTTATTTAGACGCCCTATTATGCATTTGGGGTTTACTGGGCTCTGGTTTCAGACAGAGGGTGAAACGAGGTGCTGCAGCACAGGCGATGAGAGAAATGTATACATCAAAGCATGTAAACATGTAACGGTAAATACAAATATGAAACTTAAAATGAGCATAACATGTCCTCTTTAACCACAGCTGAGTGAGGATTTGTGAAACAGCATTCTTTGCCATGACAGCGTGCAAACAGAGAGACTGAATGAGAGATTATAGAGACTTCCAGGCAGTGATTTACACAGACTAATGGGCAGATGGAGGGGGAGTTGAAACCCAGAGAAGGAAACAGGCGTCCAAGAAAAATGAACTCAATTACATTAGAGGCGATGGTATGCTGATTTTCTCCTAATCAGGTTGAGGGTCGGATCCAAAACCCCGTTTGAAGCTGACCCCTGCAGCCGCCTCAGTGAGAGCTAACACACATCTATATTTACACCCAGCGCAGGGATTGGCCGGATTAGGTGTGATTTGTTTCTGGCTTCGTGTATGAACTGCTATCACATCCATGCCTCTGCATCTCTCGGCATTCTTACACTAAGAAGTGATTCGATAGTTTTATCTTTCTCCTCCGTCCAGCCTGAGGTGCTGATTTCTTTCTCTCCTCCTGCACAGCATCGTCTCCACACCTCTCTCGCACATGACTCAACTCTTTCCTTCCCATCAGCCCATCTGTGCCCATGTCTTTGTCTCTCCGTCCGTCCATCTGTCGCGCTCTCTCCCTCTCCGTCTTCTTCGCCTAATGTGAGTAAAAGTCTAGAAAACATGAGTGACCAGTAACACACGTGCCCCCCCCCCCCCCCCCCCTTCCCAAACTGAAGGGGAGTACAGCAACAGAGAAGGTTAAAGGGAACAATTGTTGATATGAAGTTGAATGAAGGGGCTGTAGATGGAAATTAGCCAATACATCGTGCACATATAGGGGGGGGGGGGGGGGGGGGAGGGGGGGGGGGAGGGGGGGGGGTGGCAAAAAATTGGGGGGGGGGGGGGGGGGGGGGGGGGGGATTGAAGCGAGGGGAGACGTGATTCAGGAGCAAGAAATAGGTGCAGAGATGAGTGAGGGGCGGATCGATACGGAGAGACGACGTAAGAACAAAAGAGGTGGAGACTCCGCTTCACTGTGGAGGAAAACCCTCGGCTGCCTTTTTCCTTTTTTCTCCAAGATTGTTTAATATTGGTGTGTGTGTGTGTGTGTGTGGGTTATTTTGGAGTGTTCAGTGTGTGTGAGGGAGGAGGGAGGAGGAGGGTGAAGGAGGCGAGGAAACCGCTGCAGTGCATTGTTAGGCTGAGCACACACAGGAGAGGGAGACAGAGAGAGAACCCCCCATTTTAGCTCAACAATATCACGGCAGTGCAGAGATATCTAACAATGGCAGCGCGCGATCGGAGCAGCGCGCGATCGATCCTGGCAACACACACTAAACGCTTTGACCTCTCATTAGAAGAATATTAATAATACCTGTGACTGCTTTTTTCTCATTTACAAATGATCGAGTCATTGTCAGCCTTAATATCTGTTTGGGTAAATGTAAACAAAAGGCTGCACATTAGAATGGATATCTGGAAGCAATTTTAGATTATAGAAAAAAAAAGACAGCTGTTTACATAATGCTAATATCGCCCTAATCGCATCTTTATTTAGTCCCTATCTATCTCCTCCAGGCATACTGACTTACTAACCGGATCTCTTCTAAGACACTGCACCGGAGAGAGAGAGAGAGAGAGAGAGAGAGAGGGAGGGAGAGAGAGGGAGGGAGGGATCGAGCAAGCGCAGGAGAGAGAGAGAGAGAGAGAGGAGAAAAGAGAGAGAGCACGGGGAGGGGAAAGAAGCGAGAAGCTGAGAGAAAGAGAGAGTCGCAGGAGGAAGAGGGAGAATGCTCGGTGTCCGGGTAACACTTCCACGCTTGTATCCAGGGCCTTTGTGAATACACCATGGGATGCATCGGCTCCAGGACACTGAGTAAGCCCCGCTTCTCTTCCCTCTCTCATTGCAGACTAGAAGGGGGTTTGGTTGGGGGGGAGAAGGAGGATGAGGAGGAGGATGGGGGGTCTTGCGCGAGACTGTGTAAGGACCGGCTTTACATTTATACGTGTGTGTTAGTGTGTGTGTGTCTCAGGTGTTTGTTTTGTCTATCGGCGCAGTGTGTGTGTGAGCAAGATGTATAGTCACAGAAGACACAGAATACAGGCAGAGACAATATGTGTTCAAATGTGTGTGTGGTTTGCCTCCCCCACCACCCTTCTCCCATCCCCTGATGTGTGTGTGTGTGTGTGTGTGTGTGTGTGTGTGTGTGTGTGAGTGTGTGTGTGTGTGTGTGTGTGTGGGAGGCAGAGCGGGATGGAGAGAGGGAAATGCTGTGATAGTGCTTATTTATAGAGCCAGGAGGGGGGGGGGGCAAAAAGGGGGGGGGAAAGGACACAAGGGGTAATGCCATTGTCAGGGGCGTATGCACACGTTGTTGTTAGTTGCATGGATAGATGGGGGATCAAAGAAACGAGCAGCAGAGGAAGCATTTCAGTGCAGGGAGGAGGGGGGGGAGACGGACCGATGGTGGTGGTGATGGGGAGAGGGAGAGGGAGAATACGTGCAGGAGAGGGTGTGTGGGGTTGTTGGGAGTGTTCAGGTGAGACCCTCCCCCCTGAATGAACACACAGATGACATGTTAAACTGCTGCAAGGTGGGGGAACACTCGGAGGGGTTGTACGTGTAAAAGAACGTCAGTATAGTTCAAATATGTTGCAGTGCATAGCCAGGACCTCTTAGCATGTAGCTGCAAAAGGTACACATAAACACAGACTTCCTTTGCGTTGAAATATGAATGAAGCACTTAGCGCGTCAGGCTCTTAAACACATGGAACGCATGTCTCCGAACGCGTCCTACGTCACTCTGAGACGTGCGTAACCTTTGCAGGGGTCATGGATGTCAAAGACAGGTTACAGACTGCATCTCCACTGTGTGCATGTGCAGGAGCGTTTTTCAATATATCTGGGATATGCAAGAAGCACATGACACAGTTAGCAAAGCAGGTGTGAACTGAATACAGCAGGAGCGGTGTTTCAGTGTTGGACACATTGCAGAGTTAAGGTGCTCTGTCGACACTCAGGTCATGACAGGAGACCTTACGCAGCACAGCGGGGAGAAATGATGGTATTGAAGACGGCTTAAAGGCTTTTTGGACACGATTAATATGATTCTGACGCTTATTTTTAGACAAGATTTCAATAAGGCTGCTCCGGTTAAAGTTTCAAGGTATTCATTCAAGGTATTCAAGGCTTTTATTGTCATATACAGTGTAGTTATTGTGGAGGAAACTTCTGTGTAGCAATGCAGTGGGAGTCACCGACTCATGAAGGAGACACGAGGAGAGCTGGAGCTTTGATGGCAAACACTGACGGTTTATTTGGAGTTTCGGCCGGAGAGTTGACAAGACAGGTGGTGTGTGACGAGTTGCCACAGCGGTTGCCAAACCAATTCTGAAGAACTCTTTCTGCAGCTCGATGTTTTATCTAGTTCGGAGTGTAATAATCAACATTCTTTATCAGTGAGACTAAAGCAATATGGACCCTGAATCTAACTAGAGCTCTCGTCCATAGACTGGCAACAACAATGCGCCCAAGCTGCCCCTCCTTAAGAGAGATAGCAGCTATACCCAAGGCCGTAGACCAATGCCATGGGAAAGGAGACAGTGAGAGGAGAAAATGATGAACTGTGTCAAAGGATGAATACCTAAGCAAATTATTTCCCTAACAGTTATGACAATGACAATCTTAGGTCACAGGCTCCTCGAACAGTGCAACACAATACAACAGATCAAATAGAATAGAAATACTGCAAGAAGAGTCTATATACAAGTAATTGGAATATTGATATATATAAGTTACAAACAGATGTTGTTGGATTCAAAAGTTCAGGTGTTTAACCGTCTAGATCAGTGGATACGTGAAACAAACACTTGTCAGTCACATGTAGTGGTGCAAATAGCCCCGCTGTGAGCACTGTAATCTGCGTGAAGACAAAACAGTCGTTACGAGAAGTGGCCCGTGTGCCCGAGTTTCTCCAGTGAGCAGCGGGATGCGGAAGCAGTCTGCAGGCGTGGTTGTGTTTACCCTGGGTGAGGATGGCTGTAGTGTGTGTGCTATTGATCAGCCTTCTCATCTGCAGTCCACTCTGCCAAGCCCGAGATCAACAAGAGAAGCAGCATCTGTACGGGCGGGAGTAACCCCTGGTGTGTCTGTCTGCCCTCCGGTAACTCTATCTCTCTCTGCTCCATCATATCTGATATCTGTGTGTACCCGAGCAATGCTGGAGTATGGCATTGTGTCTGTGTGTGCAACGCTATGAACAGCATGTCGAGGGACTACATTCTGCACTGTTTACTGACATGTTATGGAGCTCACAAGGGAAGTGACACGCGGTCTGTCAAGATAGCTGTTTATGTTGGGCAATATATTCCCTAAAAAGTCATTGCGATACGTACAAAGAGTGGGAATACAAGAAGACACTTTTAGGCCACTGATATAACGATAGCATAAAGGCACAGTAATGCAAGGTTAACCTTTTAAAATGCAATGCAACTCTCATTATAGAGAATATTCAGGTATTGCAATAGCATTGTGATTTAAAAAGTCAATAAAATAAAGGCACACAAGAAGCAAATTGAAATTGTTTTACTCTCAGGCTCAGTTATTAAAAATGCTTAAAGTCTGTGCTGCCTTGCGTTCTCTTAAGAGTGAAAACATGGCTGTTTATTCCCGATAATTATTGGTTAAATTGTAGCTGACATTCTCATGTAAACAAACAGGCGTGTAAACAAACAGGCGTGTAAACACAACGGGCATAATCAAGGTTATCAAATATGATCAAGGTCACATCTGTAAGTACGTAAAGGTCGTTAATGTAATTATTGTGACAAGCAGAAGAAACTATACTACAATAAGACTACCCTTATAAAGGGTTTACGAATATTTTGTAATTCATGTATTAATTAGGTTGTGAACACTTTATAAATCATTAATAAGCTTTTATAAGACATGAGAGAAACAGGGCGACTGTGACCGGCTGCTTGCCAAATAGTGAGCCCACATTTATCTGTGCTGCTAAGCCTTATATTGGCTACCTAGCTTACTTCTTCTTCTTCATCAGCCAGCATCCTTGGTGTCTGTTGCTCACTGAGTTGATTCTCGCTAAGTAGCCATTAATAAAATGTTTACAACCTAATTCATAACCTAATTATAAACCCTTTATGAATCCTTTATAAGGGTAGTCTTATTGTAAAGTGGTACCCAATATGAGGAGCTCTTTTCCAAAACGCTATAAAAGCCAAATTGAAAATTGAGTTTGTTGTGCCATTTTGCTGTGTACTGAACCTATTCACTGCTCTATCAACGTTTCATGCCAAATCGCTATATATCCTATATATATACATTTAATATTAACTAAATGTGTGGGTCTAGGTACAAAATGTAATTTTCCTGACAACTATTAAAATGGATATATAGCGTTTTGGAAAAGAGCTCCTCATATTCTTAGTGATAACAATACCTATAGCTACCTATATTATCCCCGGTTAGCGTCAACACTTTAACATAAATACATCCTGTTCACACATTCATTCAAACAGAAATCCCCACACGTTAGAAGTTCCAGGCTGAAAAGCATTATCTTGCAGACCCTCATGCATGCAGGCAATGAGCTTAGTTGTTATTGTCATTCTGCAACACATGACAAAATGCAGCTGTTGTCCATGTATGCATCAACACACAACATAAAAACATGAGGGAAAAGAAAACAAACACAGCGATGCATGTTTTTCCCGTCGACAGCCGCAGCAGAAACACCAGTGAGATGTTCCCTCAGATCTGTAGCTCCACACAGGGGAGAGCCTTCAGGGAGTTCTGCGCCAAACAAGAAGTCTATTTTAAACAATACCGAGGAGTTTTGCTGCTAAAAACCTAAAGGATTCAGAACTTCCTGTGAGATAACTGTTCCTATGTGCGCCCAGTGAGGTCATGTTGCACCCTTGTCAGTCTGTTATTAGTATATCCTTAATAAACAAGGACCATGCATAGAAATCAAGTCATCTCAAGAAGGGGAAGAAATTATTTATGCCAGATTTAACTGGTAGCTCATTTCCATCTGCAGTCCCCTGGGCGTGTACACACACAACAAACAACAAACAATTAAAACAGCGAGAAGCAAAACTCCAATGCCTGATGGCCGTAGTGCAGCACTGATCTTGAGGATCTGTTATCAGGTGTTGTAGCGACATCTCAAAAAGTAGTTCCAACATGGGACAAGGCAGAATGCTAAACATTCCACAACCATGGGCCGTTATCTGAATAGGGAGAAAGACTTCATAGGTGCTGAGAGAAAATGGGGCTTACCCCGATAATATGGGGTAAGCCTGACATAACATTTTTAAAGAGGACATTTTAGGATCATGTTCAGGTGTATATCAGTATGTAGTGTCTCTACTTTAAAGAGTCCTCTCCTGCTGATGTTCAGGTGTATATCAGTATGTAGTGTCTCTACTGGGACATGTCTCTGTGCTGCAGCACCTCTTTTCACCCTCTGTCTGAAACCAGAGCCCAGTCTGCTCTGATTGGTTAGCTGGCCGGCTCTGTTCTGATTGGTCAACCGCTTAGAGATGTCCCGCCCCTTAGCCCATCACGCACAATGTGTTGGAGCCCTAGCCAATACAATTGTGTGATGTCACTGTGTTATGCTAAGTCCTGCAGCGCTAACGCTTGGCCTGGGATGCCTGGATTCAGCTTTCTGTGAAGGTTATACTTGTTTGTTTATTATTCCAAACCTTGTTGGAAAATGAGTGCTGACATAAAAACCAAAGCTGGGTTAAGTTTACTTGAACCTTCAGTAGTTGAAAACAGTTTCTTTGGCAAAAAAGGTTTAGTCGCAAAGAATCTATTGAAAAATATAAAAATGTTCAAGGTTATGTTTTAAACTGACGTTCTTACCGTGCTTTAGCCACGCGGCCCTCAGCCCCTCGGTGCAGGTGGAGACACACTGGCTGTCTGCATCCATCATTCCTTCAGAGCTAGAGGCCTTGAGAAGCAGTCGATACGAGGTGCACATTCTTCCTCACCTCATCAGCGAGGAAGAGGCAGTGAGGTCTGCTGCAAAACAACCGCAGACTGTATTTTCGTCTGTGACAAGTGTCAGTGTGTGTGTGTGTGTGGTACCCAGCTTGTGTATGCTTCATTTCCACAGATGCCAAACACAGTGTTAGTAATTCAGTCACAACACCATGATCACATTTACAGATGTACTGTTGACACTGCTTTCACCGATCATTATGGTTGAAAGCTACTCACAAAATCATCTTTCGTTATCCAGCTATAGCCAGACCATACCTGAGAGCGCTGGAAACATTCATCTCTGTATAATTTAGGGCAGAGTGTGCAGTGTGAAGATAAATGCGATGGGTCAGGCAGTAGGGGGGAAATTATATATATACATGTAGGACGTTATGACAACTCTCATCGCTCTGTTAGCCTCTGAGCAGACTCACTCTTCACTTTATTCTTAGTTAGCTTAGTAAAGGGCCACTGCTGACACACAGCTCACTGATTCAGGCACTGTGTGTGTGTGTGTGTGTGTGTGTGTGTGTGTGTGTGTGTTTTATGTGAATGTGTTTGTAGCACAGAGTTTCTCATGCTGAAAGCTGGCATCAAATGTGCTTTATATCAGGAATTATCTGATCAGATCACGAGCAGAAAGGATTATTTCTGCTCGTGATTTGATCAGATAATTCCTGATTTAAAGCAGATCATCTCCCAAATTAGACTATTCAATATAGGTTAATGTTTATTAGCTTGTGTTCAGATATGATTTAAAACTTCATTTCTTTAAACAAAACAAAAATATTTTTGTAGGAAATCTTTCAGAATGCTGTAACATTCAGAATTTGGTTTATGCCAAATTCTTAGGTGTGTTGGTGCATGACATAAAACAAGTTGCAGACTATAACAAAAAAAAAGATACAATTAACATAGAGGAGAAAAACAATAGAAACATCTAAACATGAAAGCATGTAAAATATACCTGCATTAAAATTGAAGAGCTTTGAGGCTTTTAGAAGTGTTCGTTTCGTAGAGAAATTGTCCCAAAGATATGCAAAGGTTCACAGTAAGTGTATTTTCTACTGGTAAAAAGCTTTATTTTTGTTTCATATAGTAATTTAACAATGAAAATCAAACAGTACCTCGGTTCAGTATATGTGTCAGAGGCGAATCGTGTCTATCACAACTGGACCTTCTGTAGACACACACACCCCTCGCCGCTGCCCCCCCTCCGCGACATTATAATGTCCGTCTTTTCACTGAATTGTCGTCTTGAAAAGGGTACTCACAACAATTCCGCAACAACTTCATCTTCACCTGTTGCACTTGTCATTTCAACGTTAAAAACAATAAAACGGCATGAATTGCTTCGTGGCATTCATCTAGATCCTCTGTCTCGAGCCAGTGAACTAGCGGGCTTTCTAGAATACCCTGGAACCGAGGGAGACTCTGAAAGTATACGCCCATTGGCTACAAATCAATATATGATTGGTTGATCAAACTGTCAGTCCAAACGTACGCTCTCATTCAGTGCAATGGCCAGGGCCCAAGAGTTCAAAACTTGTAATCCCTATCTGATCAGATCAGATTTGGATTTTGGGGAGTTCAAAACCAAAAAACAGGATTAGGATCACTTTGATATCCGATCAGATCAGGAAATCCAATCCAAGCTTTAATCTGGATCAAATCTTCAAAACGGGGAGTTCAAACCGACAACACAGGATTGAGATCAGTTTGATCCCAAAAAACTGGATTATCCTGATCCCACCAGAGGGGTGTATTTCCAGTGGATTACCAGAGCAAAATGTACTGTACAATTTATTTAAAAATATGTTTCAATATAAATAAGATGGCAAAGTTTGTTAACTGAAATAATACACCATGTTTAGCCTTCATGGGAAATACATTTTATTTTTCCATTTTTTCTCACGTTTGTGGTGGCCTATTTTGTTTTCAGCCAAATGTTGATGACATAAATGTTTATGCTCATAAAAGTATCACAACAAAGATCGTCAATCACAAATGTAATTTTAGATTAAAGAAAAAATATCTTCAACAAAAAAAAATCGTCCATCATCTGTCCTCACCTTTCAAACGTAACTGCGGACAATAGAAGCCTCTGCAATGTGGTCTCTTGTCTTCCTTGTATTATTTTTCATGTCCACTAGATGGCGCTCGGTAGGATTAAAGCACTGATATTCAGGATCGAGTCATCTTGAAAAATCGTAATCTGGATCAGGGTGATCCTATCCTGAATTGCTTTGAACTCCAGGGACAACATCTGGCCGACTAGTCTGATCCTGGATCACAAACAATGGGATTTCAAAATCTGATCGGATCTGATGGAGATTAAAAGTTTTGAACTCTTGGGCCCAGGGCATTCGATCAAGGATGTAGAATACCTTGGTTGAAGGACAAGATCTGATTGGTTGCTTTCTTTCCTAACACAAAACCACTGAAATGCGTAGTGCATGGTCCGAGAAGGACAAACAAATGAACGTAACACTGTAATATTACACATCAACAACACAGATACATTTATTCATTTTATATTCATTTTATTTATATAATTAAATCGATTTTTTTGTTTGTTTTATCTGAGTGTTCCAGGGTATTCTCTGAATACCTTGAAGGCCCTGACGGTTCGCCACTGGTGTCTCCATGTATGTAGGCTATGTGTTGTATGCATGAAACTGTGAATGACCTCGTGTTTACATCCGCCTCCTATAGTACCGCGCTCCCGCTGCTATATTTATCTGCTCATATGTGGGCGGTAGATTTGTGCAGAAATGGGCAAAATTGTCAAAGAAATGTGAAAATGTTCTGTTGTTGGTTTGTTTAGTTAATGTAGTTGTTGACATGTATGTATGCATGGACCTGTGAATGACCTGGAGTGTATAATCGCGCCCTTGCTGCTATATTTATTTGCACATAAGTGGGTGTGAATATATTATTGAAACCACTGCTGATGGATAGATGTGCCTTTGTTGTGCACACAAGGGAAAACAATGATCTTCTCCCAAGTAGCCTACAGCAAAGCTACATATGAACACAACCCATCATTAAAACACACAGTATTAACTAGGAGGGTAACACATGAGATGTATCAAATCAAAAAGAGAGCACATCCTGTAAGAAATGAAGAGGCCTTGATCCTGTCATTTAGTTATGTGAGTTAATTCATTATACAGCAGCTAGTGTTAAGATATCATTACAAACGGGATAGCTTTTTAATTAGAAAAAGATTTTGTAGGAAATGTTTCAGAATAAGAATCACAATCTGGTTTACTGCCAAGCTGGTCTCACATACAAGGAGTGTGTAGGTGTATTGGTGCAAACATAGTAAGAGAAAATGAAATAAAAAAGAAATATATATTAATAATAGTTTAAAAAAAATCTAAATATATTAAACTATAAATAATAGATAGTAAGAAACGAAACAAATAGAAGAGAACAAGTATGAAAAATATGAACAAATACTATAAAAATATGAAAAATATTCCTGAATTAAAATGGAACAGCTGGGCAGATTTTAGAACGTGACATTTTTGCAGAAATTTGCAAAATGGTCCCAAAGATTAGCCAAATTCGACCCTCGCTTCACACACCACATGCCTTTACACACCACATGCCTTTACACACCACATGCCTTTACACACCACATGCCTTTACACAC
>CALSBZ010041923.1:0-12289 GCA_943591055.1 Gobionotothen gibberifrons
TTAGAGATTTGGGTACGGAGGAAAAGAGAGAGGGTTTTATGTTCTGAAGCTGCGTGAGTTCCCTGACACACCGGGGACACATGTTGATGTATAAAAGACATCAAAAAGTGCATTTTGCATGATAGGTCCCCTTTAAACCATTAAATGGTTAATGTTTGCTGTTGACTATGTTACACAGTGTTGGGGCGTATACCACTTTACAGAAGTAACCCAAATTTAGTTCATTCTAGTGACACAGAGACCTCATACAGTTTGACAATATTGTTGTATATATTATATATTGTTTGAATTAATAATCATCCGCCCCAAAAGTGTGTGTTAAATGTTTATTGGACAATATATATGATTTTGCACAACTATGCAACAGCAAAGTTATGTCACAAAATATTGTAAATGTAAGAAATGTGATTATTAACTATCGTACAACTATTTGTGTAAATGCTAGACAACGCAAACCTTTACTACCTAGTGTGATTTGACAATCAATATTTAACATCCTGTATGGATCCAGGATGTCATGAGCTGTATGTCCTTTAAAAAACGTACTTTACATGGTCTTTCTTCAAACGTATTAATCTCAAATTAACTGGGTAAGAAGATGATCAATGTGCTTTTGTAACTCTCGTCAAAGCGTGAGATGTATTAAAGTCACATGCCTGCATAGTTGTGGTGGTCTATCAATCCGAAGGGCTGGGGTTCAATCCCAGCGCCTGCAGTCAACATGTCAATAAATACCTGGGTAAGATACTTGACCCTAAATCAATCAATCAATCAAAGTTTATTTATATAGCCCAATATCACAAATGTTCAAAAGCAAAGACTATGTAAACACTGTCTGCTGTGGTTGAGTTACTTAGAGCAGGGGTGGGGAACCTCTGGGCCTCCGGGCCGTATATGGACCGCGAGACCATTTGGTACGGCCCTCGAGGTAATTTATAAACACACGCAAAAAAGAAAAAAATTAAAGAAATCTAGATTGCAAAAAAATTAAACAAGCGAGTGCCTGTTTTTCCTGGCCAAGGTCAGGGTCCTTGAACACAACACGAGCCTAACGTGTCATCACGTGGCATATGTCTCGTTTGATAGGGGTGCAGTTCTGATGGAGAGCACCGCTCCCCTGCGGCAGTTCAGATAAGGAGCCGTACACATGCCGCAGTCTTTGCGTGGCTGTGTCTTTAGTTGGAAGCCCAGTGGCGATCTGTTGATCTGTCATACTGATCATACAGTCAATAACTTTGTTGTTATTAGCATCTGGTTAGCTATCTATGCTAACGAATATAAGAAGCTTTTTCTACAACCAGTGAGGTGAAGGCACATCTTTATATGATCATTATAGTTATAAAAAAATAAGAGAATTGAGTAAACCGGTATAAAATACTATATGACAGACAGAAAACGGCCCCTCGGAGGATGTACAAATTGAAATGGCCCTTGAGAGGAAAAAGGTTCCCCACCCCTGGTTTAGAGCAACACAATTATAATCCATTTCTATTCAGCATTAGACTTTGTGGGAAACTCAATAGCTGCAAAATAGTTTCAGATATCAAGACTAAGCTAAAAGGGAAAGGACTTTAGGGCAGATGTATATGTTTTCATAGCCTCAGACGGTTCAGACGGGCAGTGGCAGCCAGATTAAGAGAAGCTGCAGCAGACAGCTAATCATTAGCCAGTTAGCCTCCATTATGGCTCGGGATCCAGGCCTGGTGATAAAGAACCAAAGGGCTCACAGCTTAATGATCCATAGATCAGTGCACGATTTACAGGCTCAGGGTTTCACCACGGCCCCCGGACAAAAGCCTCCCCCTGCCGTCATCTCGTCCAGCAGAGGGATTGAGTTCATAAAACCAGGAAACAAAAGTTGGAAAGTAATCAAATCTCCCACCTATCGAGGAGAGGAAAATGAAATGAAGGAGACATCAATCGCTGGGGTAAAGCTTGCAGTTGATTAGATGATAAATAAAAGTCGAGGTGCCAAGAACAAACATTTCACACACGAGGAGTTTTACTGTGCCTTCAGCAGCTTCTTATTTCGTTTCCTTTGAAGACTTTGACATAGTAGCTCATGGTGCAGTTTGAATTGATGGGCTTTGGATCAACTGTGATTTCTGTGTATTGAGCCTGAGCTACCCGCTGATGTCTGAAGACTACACTTCCTCCAAAGATCGTAGCGGATACCATCCATAACTGGCAGACTTGTATATGTTGCACGCACCCTGCAACAGCTCCGCTTCCTCACAAAGTGTTCCTCTTCAGATCAGCTCCTAAAACGGTTAAGAACCAGCGGTGGTGATAAAAGACACCGGGGTTCATCCCATCGTCTTAAATGACCCGCTGCAACATTAAAGCATGGACCAGGTCAGACAATGCACCCCCAAGTTCTCTCTCTTTCTTCTTCGAGTTAGCCGTGCACCTGCTCATTACTTCATTTGAACGCAGGACCACTATGTTCTTGGGCAGCAAATTGAGAAATGAAGCATCTATAGTTTGGGGCTTTCTAACACACTGAACCTTGTAATTATGGGGACCTGCTCCACTTCCTGCACCACAGCTAGTAGGGGTGCAACGGTATACGTATTCGTACCGAATAATTGCCCTTCGGCTTGGGTACACATTGGGTTCAACGCGTCATAGAGCGACCAAGTCATTTCATTGGACGAGAGGCATACTATGAGAGCTGGTCACAGGGATGCGTTCAAATTTAGTCAGTAATTTGAGGAACTGTCGAAATGGCTAACACAGATAAAGTTGAGCTGGAAAATCCTCCAGCATCATTGAAGTCTCCGGTTTGGGAACATTTTGGTTTCGCAGTTACGTACAAGGATGACGGACAAAGACAGGTGGACCGAACCAAAGCTGTTTGTCGGCATTGTTCAACTAAAATTGGTTACGCGGCTGGCAATACATCAAACGTGCACACTCATTTGAAAAGGCATCACCCGAACGTGAATATCACCGGTACCAAAAGAAAAAAGACTGAAGTGCAAACCCAACTCCCGCTAGCATTTAAGCCTCCACCACTCGCAACAAGTTCAGACCGAGCCAAAGCTATTACAAACGCCAAATATCCTTATGTTGCCATGGTAGCAAAGCGCTACCTGGCTGTATCTGCTGTCCCTAGCGAGAGGGTGTTCTCCACAGCAGGAGACATTGTTAGTGCCAGCAGATCTGCCCTTTCGGCAAACAAGTCATAATGTCAAACTGGCTGCTTAGGTACTAGTACAGTACAGTTCAAATACAGATTATTTCAGTTCATCGAAATGCTGCACCTTAATGTTTATTTTATTATATTTTGTATTTATTTGAGTGAATACATTATTAACAGTTTAATAATAATAAAAAAATATATGTATATATTTTGTGATCATTTTGTCTGCTGTACCGAAAACGTACCGAACCGTGACCTAAAAACCGAGGTACGTACCGAACCGAAATGTTTGTGAACCGTTACACCCCTAACAGCTAGTAATAGTTCATATAAGGACAACGTATCATCGCTGAAAGATGGACTAGTATGGATTTGAAAATATGTGCTTCTGTATATTTTTGACATTGTTTTTTCACTATAAGCTCCATCCTGAACACTGTTGCTCTCACGCTTTGTACAAAATAAGCTTGTCACGGCTTAGTCTGACAGCCTTATAGCGGAGGAGAAAGACGACTAAAGATCAGCAGCAACATCCGGTGTCCACTCTGTGCCCATCTCGGCTTGTTGGTCTTGCTTTTCATGCAATCTTTCCAGAAAAGTCACCGCCGCTTTTCGGAAAAAAGTGGAAATATCTTCAACTCGAAGTGCTCAGAGCGGCTGCATTTTTTCTGGAGAAGGTCGCTTACGACAACATTGGATCTGCTTTCATTGGAATCAATTAAAAGAGCCTAAAAGAGCGCTATGTATAACTTTTAATTCTTTTGTGTGTTTTTGTATTTCTTCTCACTTTGACCATCGTCAAAATGTATTGTGTTTTATCTGTTTGATCCTGTAAAGCACTTTGAATTGCATCACTGTATGAATTGTGCTATACAAATAAATTGCCTTGCCTTGCCTTATAAGATATAAGTATGGGAGTCTATTCATTCGTCAGTCGCTTGCCGTTTCTATGAGTGAAAATGAAGGGTTATAAATATATAGTATAGTCCATTAGCCTGAGTTACTAAAGCTTTTCAACATAACAGTAATCACATTTTTAATATCTTTTTTGTTTAAAGTATTATAATCACACTGTGGAAGGACTAAAGTATGAACAGTGATTATAACTGTTGGATTATTATTACATTTAGAAATGATCAATTTAAGATAGGGCAAAGATTACACATCGGGGTGCAGATATAAATTATTTGTATTCATCTATTATTGCTAGGGTCCAAGGTGACATCTTGGACCCAAAGATATTAAAAAAATAATATAATATGAATCAGAGAAAAGCAGAGTCTTCACAGTGACAATGTATCAGTTAAGTGTGATAGATTTTATATTTATCTATGTATCGACTAAAGGAGAGGTGGATGAATTCACTGAATCAAAAGCAATACAAATGTGTTGGACATACAATGTAAGCTTCAGGAGATTTGTCATTGGGCGACTACTACGATACGATAATATTTTATTGGTCAGATCAAGTCTGAAATGTGACTTGCATCACAGCTGCTCCATGTGTAACATCAACAGACACATATCAAGACACAATACAGGAAAAACAAACAACAAACATTTAACATAAAAGCACGATCACTGAGAGAAAACATTGGTGCACGTAAGCGGGTAACATACAAATAAACTTGTGTGATCTTGCACATCATATTAATTAAATACTGTTCTATGGGTAACATGCGACTTAGATCTGATTGCATGTTTAATCGAGGGGGCACCAGAACATTCCAAAAGTAGAAAAAAAAAAAAAAACGGGGCTAATTTGTAGCGAGCAGGTGATTTGTTGCTACGCGGCTAATTAGCAATTAGCCCATTGAAAGACTCTATCGAGGTCCTATGTATGGGTAATGGATGGATACGTGCAGGTCTTACAGAACTGGCATGGAAACACCATCGAGGCTCTTATTACACCGGGGGGTTTCCACAGCTGATCCAAACGGAGACCAAGCCAAGTGATGATATCATCCGCTGGCATGCGTTTCAAAACCGCGTCACACCGGCCTTTTTGCTCCAGCGATTTTAACTCATCTCAGGGGACCCCCTCCATCACCGTCACCACGTCACCCCCCCCCCCCCCCCCCCCCCCCCCCCAGCTCCATGTGGTGTGAATGCCTCCTCTGTGAGCAGGCCAAGGATCTGCCAGCGGCCCCTCTCTTTGTGAGCTCAATGGGCACGACTCGGCCACGTTTTAAGGCGCCCTAATGTACCATGGCCGCACCACAAAGGAAGCGTGGTAATTTGCCAGGGATAATGACACTCCCTTAATTCTGCCCTAGGGGCCACAAACAGAAAGCTTTGAAGAGAATCCTTATCCAGGGATGAGTCCCCTGTCCCCCTTTTTTTCTAGGTCTCTCTCTCTCTTCCTCAGTCCACCTCTTTGCTCTTCTATTGGCTTGAAAGGAGCTTTTTTTCTTCCGGCTTTTTGTCATCCTGAACTAAATATCAGCAAACAACCACGGAGCCCGGAGGAGAGGACATGCGAACCCCGACTGGGGGCCCTGCTCTCATCCCTGAGGAACACCAAGAGGAGCTTTTCGTCAGAGAGGCCATCGCTGCCCTGCTCCGATGACACATATTAGGGAAAGACAAAATTGAACAGTATGAGTATGAGAGATGGAGATGAGTGCTGAGGCTGGGGAGCAACACAACAAAATGTAGGCAAATGCCAGCGCTGGCCTTCGGGGATATTAGACACGGAGAGTGAGACGAGGGTGAGATTGGAGCAGAAGTGCGTTTCATCATGAATTGGATTTTTCTCTTCTCGCAGTGGTTTCTTTTCCGTCCCGTAAAGACACGATCTGTGCCGTTAAAACGTAATGAACCCCTAAACAGATTTATTTTATATTTCTGATTCAGCTCACATTGTTACGCCTAAAGGTAGACACAAATAAATAGAACACAGCTTCAGAGCATGTTTGATCAGTATTCTCATGTGCATGTTTACTCACATCATCTCTAATTATGCCTGCAGGAAGATATCAGATTGTGTATGATCTATTAAATGAACTCTTGATTATTCCACTCAATGCAAACAAAGCAGGGCTTGATAACTCTGAACACCAGACTGAATCATACAGATGAAGCACTTAATTTCGGACTCCAGCTTACCTGTTCCTGCCTACTCCCAGTTTCGAGGAAGGTCAAGCCCTCCCACTATTTTCCAAGAGGGCGTTGCCAGATTTTCAATTTCAGGTTTTCAATGATCCATTGCAGCTGGCTTCATTATAATTACATGTATTTATAACGGGGGCGGTCTCAAGTCAAGCTGGAGGCTTTCCCTTGAGCGAGGGCAGACCACTTACCAATCACTGCCCTTGCGTTTCAAACTGTCCGAAATTAAGTGAATCATACAGTACATTGATCTGTGGTTTGTATTGCCTTTGTTTAATGTACGGAGCACTGACGTCCTCTCCCTAGATGGCTGGCCAGAATACCACCATTGCCATTTTTTTCATCAAAAGTAATCAAAAACAGTGGATTCCAGATGTGTTAATCCTGATCTAAGTCTCATCATCTAACACGATACACGCATAAAAGCCAACAAGTGTTTATCTTAGTTTGAGTTTTGCACCTGGTGAATTGATTTTGAATATCAATAATACTGTTTTTTGTGTGCAGATGCTCCGAGTCAACATCAATATCTTTGAGGGAATACTCGAGGCTTGTCAGTAAATAATGCTCCACTTCCTTTTCTGTCAACAGCAGCACTTTCCACACTGTCCCTGTCACAGAAGACCCTGTTTACTCAGCTGAACAAACCCTCTTCAAAATATAATGAGGACATTGAATCTGACATGTCTCTATCCAAGTATTTTCTGGTATACATAAGATAAGTCTAGTTTAATGATAGAGTAGTAACGTGTATGTAAAGTAGGGGTCCCCAGCACATACAAACTGCTGAATGCTCACTTGCATGTTGGGCAATTTGCACAATTAGCATGAGTTATTAAGCGTTATAGCCAATGTGGACAATAGTTCAAATATGGCTTGGCCAATTTGGACATTTTTGGAGTGGTTTTGGGGGTTATTGAGGATGCTGAGTCAATTTCTGATTGATTGTGATCATTTTCAGGATCAAAAATGTTAGTTCTAGCCAGAAAGTGGGCATATTGGGGCGGAGTGGCGCAGTGGGCTGTGCGTTTGATCCTCAGATCAAGGGGGCGTTGGGGAACTCCAGTTCGAAACCCGCTCCCACCGCTACTGCGTCAGGCCGTTGTGTCCTTGGGCAAGACACTTCACCTGAAGTTGCTCCTGTGGGTATCGTCCACAGTACATGTATGACATTAATGTGTACAAAGCGCCTCGATGACTTCAAGGTTTGAAGATGGGCGGTGTGGCGCAGTGGGCTGTGCATTGATCATTACTGTCCACAGTACATGACCATTACATGTATGATATGTATGTGTAATGTGTATCTGTAAAGCGCTTTGAGTAATTGAAAAGCGCTATAATAAATATAAGGAATTATTATTATTATTAAATTGGGACTCTTGGTGGGTTGATTTGGACTACCATGGGTTATTACCTCTACTGTGGATACTTTTTCTTCAAGAAAATAAGCAATCTGTCCACTCCAAATGTTCAAGAGTCTCTTAAATCTTTAAAATTAAACCAAAATGAATCAAAATCAGCCCAACTGAGAGTACAACTATTACAATCCTGGTTAAAAATTGTAATTGTTGATCCTGAAAATGTAGAAATGTACTCCTCAATAACCCCCAAAACATTTCCAAATTGGCCAACCCATTTTGTAACTATGATCCACATAGGCTATAATGCAAATGAATGCTAATCAATTTATGCTAATGTAGCTAATTGCCTGCAAGTTAGCATCCAGCGGTTTCTATGTGCTGGGGACCTGTACTATACATGTGTATTATAAAACGTTGGGGTACTCAACATTTTCCGGGTTCACAACAGGACTCTATGATCAGTTTGGGGAGATTTGTTTCAGGTTTCATTCATTATAATTCTAAGAGATATGATCCTAGAGCCTCGGTTGTTGAGGGGAGTCCTGATGACAGCACGTCTCACTGTTGTTATAATCACACTAATAGCAGACAGAGTGTTAATGGAGGCGATGCCACAAGGTGACTGCGTCCTCGTCACATCGCATCTAAACACTGATTTCACCCCACAGTGTCAATTAGCCTCAAGGACGTCTGCAGAGGAGAAACAGAGGTACGACTCATCCATTAGCCGTCTGGAAGAAGCACTTCCATGAGTTCCTCCATCTCTCCTTCGCTGCTTTTCACATCACTCACTCAGAATAGAAAGGGCCTTTCAACAGAGGACCTCTCACTAAACCAGCCACAGAGATGTTGGGGGGGTAGGGAAGACATTTAGAGAGTGAGAATAGGAGAAATAGGCAGTCCCTCATGGTGGACATTCTTCAAAAGAGCAGACAGAAGTTTGGTGCTTGGCTGCGAACATTTATCAAATTCCTCGACAGATACAAAGCAGAAATTCCAAGAAAAGCTAGTTCCAAATGAAAGTTTACTCACCAGCTAAGCATCACTGGGTTGTGGGTAGTTTTTTTTGGGGTGGGGGGGGGGGGGGGGGGGGTGGTCTGTCCTTTTCAGACTCCTGGAAGAAGGGAGAGAGAAAGGGAGAGAAAGGGGGAGGGTGAGTCTTTAACTAGCTGTTCACCTCCTTCTCATAAGCAGAGCGCCGAGCCACAAAGAAGTGCTGGCGCTCTCGTAAACAAACCGCCAACTTCTCAATGGAGCGGGGGGGCGGAGCAGGAATGGCTTTTAAACAGAGACTTCATGTGGATATGGGGGGGGGGGTTGGAGGGAGAAAAGGAACCTGCGAGGTGCCTTTATATCCAAACCGGACAATAACAAGGCTACAGTTCAAACGCATTAAAAACACAAACTTTAGGATATTTCTACATATTTCTGTATCTCTGGAGTATAGTTCTGTATCTGTAGTATATGTATGTATCTCTGTAGTATATGTATATATATTTCTGTATCTCTGCAGCATGTATCCATCTACCCAATGTAAGATATATAAAAAACACAGCAGAAAACCAGTGAATCAACGATATGGATGGAAACGAGGTGGCTAATTGTGTTGAATCCGACGCGGAGGCTAATATGTAGAGAGCACTTTGGGCTGAAGGCTTTTTGATCTCAACGCTGCAGAGCAAATTGGAACAAATAGCCCGGGTTGGTTTCTACGGCAACCTGGAAGAGCAGCTCAGACCTGCCTGAAAAATCAGAGAGGGATGATTGCTAATTTCTTAGTGCTGCAATAAGACTGATTACTTCTGCTGAGATGTTTAATGTGCATTCAGATGCTGATTGGTTGGCATTTGATTGTGTTCAGGGCTGAAACTTGTTTTTACTATCAATTAAAAGCTGATTTGTTTCTGGCAACAACTTTGGAATATAGCAGACATATTTTTAATTTTTAATTTGTCTTTCACAGATGTAACAACCTTTAAAAAAACTACACAGATTTGCAAAACTACAGTAAAAAAGCAGCTACAGGCAGTCAAAAGAAAAAGCAGCAAAATGCTAAATATGGGCAGAAAAACGCTTTGACGCGCTCAAACTAAAAACGATCCGCTTCTTGATGGCAACTGTGATGGTGATTGCGCTGGAAAACTGCGGTAGAAATGGCGGTTCAAGAACAGCGGTCCAAATCAATGAAAAAATGGTCGCTTACTGACTAACCTTTTCCTCTCTTTCCATCCAAAACCACCCGAAAATACTACATACTAAATTAAAAAAACTTCCTATGGCTCCTTCAACTTCCTCCAAGGGTTCAACTTCCTCCAAGGGTTAAGATTAGGGAATACATGAGATGTAGACAAACTGTAAAAAAGTGACAAGTGGGTCAAACGGTTGGGATGAAAGTGCTTATATATTAACAAATAATACATATCTTAAAGGGGACCCATCATGCAAAATGCACTTTTGTACGTCTTTTATAAATGAATATGTGTCCCCGGTGTGTCAGGGAACTCACCAAGTGTCAGAAAACACAACCCTCTCTCTTTTCCTCCATACCCAAATCTCTAAAAACGGGGCTGCAACGGATCTGATACAGACTGATACAGATTTGAAATTGTTCTGACGTCAGAAACAAGGAGCTCCGCCTATATGGCCAACTCTCCACCTATCAGGGGAATGAGAGGTTGCGTGGCATGGTAACGGCATGGTAACGGCATGGTAACGGCATGGTAACGGCATGGTAACCCCATTGAAATCAGGACAGCAGAAAGCTTACACATCTTCCGGAGCAGACTAAAAACTCATCTCTTTCGACTCCACTTCGAGAGATAGAATTACTAACAAAGCACTTATATACTAATGAAGGACTGGCTTATCTAAAGCCAGTTGAGTAGCACTTGAAATGTTTTGGCTCTATGAAACCTGATGTACTTATATGATTCTGTTTTCTTCAAGTTTGTATTTTGTTGGTCGAACGCACTTATTGTAAGTCGCTTTGGATAAAAGCGTCAGCTAAATGCAATGTAATGTAATGTAACAGTATGGTAACATGACGCTCGTGCCAGCTGCAGCTCATTTGCCACAGAATCAGCCCTTGTGAAGACAGGGCTGGAATAGAGCAAATAGAGCGAAATGAGGCATGGCTAAAATGCATGATCTGTTTGGTATTTTGAAAAAAAAACTTCACAGACATGTTTTATATAGGTATGGACCTACAATATATTATTCAAATATAGCATGATAGGTCCACTTTAAATGGATGAAAAATCTGCATTCATTGATATCTCGAAGACTTCACACAATGGGGATTGTATCGAGTCTAACTTTGCTGGATCATAGCAAATCAGCAGATCCACACTTTCAACATTGTGCCTTCAACTGACAAAGAGAGGCTCGATTTTAGCGTAGACGACTACCAGAAATTACCTTTCTTACTGAGGCAGTTTTTGATCAATTCCACCCCCTCCTCCTATATAATCGTCAATAAGCACACAAATAATATAATAGGCCTATTAGTCTAGTAGTCGACCCACACAGATATAACCGTACACGTTATCTCACAGGAGGCTTAAGGAGAGATATTAAGGACCGTTGTTCAGTCAGTAAGATGACAGAGGAGGAGAGATGTTTGTTGTTGCTCTGCAGTGTCCTTTATCGTCTTCCCTATGGGAGCTTTTCAAATTCATTAGACAAAAGCTGTGAAGGGCCCTGAACTATTAATTCTGCTTAATGTTGTTGCTCGTGATTCATGTAGTGTGTCTCTGGGGCTTCCCTATAAAACATTTGATTCTATTTTTGTGAGACGGCGTTGGCTTGTTGCCCTTATGTTTTCATACTAGCATGTGATGCTGCAGAGTGGGATAAACCCTGGACCGCTATTTTAAACCCATCAAAAATGTAGTTTGTGTTTAAAATCACTCCTCAATCCTTAAAACCTACTTATACAGTCTGTACAACTTGGCCCTGAATTGTTAATGGTTGTATACCCCAGTTGTTCCTGTTAGTGTTTACGAAGCAAAGCAGTCTCTTGACACCTTGTTGATGGATTGGATGTGATTAATGTGGGAACTATATATTATGAATCATTAGTGTTAGGGTCTATCATTCATCATTCCCCTAACAACAAGAAGCCCACCATGTCATACTTCAAGAGCCAAAGATCTGCATGTCATTAGCATAATATGAAACATGGCAGGAGGCTAAATGTGGGCCCCCCCAGTATTCAAAAGGATTTCATCAAACTATAACTAGAGACTCTTTGAAGGTGGTCAAACCGAAATGTGCATTGGTATCAAGTTTTAAAAAGGTTGTATGAATATTGGGAACATGTCCATCAGATTCTTCAAGACTCCAAGGTGACATCTTTAAATCTCTTGTTTTGTCCAACCTGGTAGTAAACGTATATATAGCGATATAAATGAGTTCTTCCAACAGATTGCCTGAGACTCTGAACAGCCACAAAGACAGGTAGACAAACGCAGTAAAGGGGATTTACTATGGAGCTACGCTAAGCTGAGAATTTAGGGCCGAGCAGCGGGAAGCTCAAACAAAAAAAAACTCCCCGTAATCTCCAATGTCAGCGTGAGACGGGTGAGGAGGAAGAATTCTCATAAACTGCTTAGTCTCTGACCTATAGTTTTAACACACACACACACACACACACACACACACACACACACAC
>CALSBZ010041933.1:0-27302 GCA_943591055.1 Gobionotothen gibberifrons
ACGACAGGTCGAGGAGTGTGCACAGAGGCGAATGTGTGTGTGTGTGTGTGTGTGTGTGTGTGTCATGAAACAAAAAGGATTATATATATGATTACTTAAAAACAGTTCAGAATAATGCATGTTTACTTCAAAACAGTTTAGGACAATGCATGTTTACTTTGATTTCTTGAGGGATTTTGGCCAGTGCTTGAATTGGAATAAAAAGGTGTCAGTACTCTAAATCAGCAACTGTTTCAAGTCAATTTATTTATACAGCCCAAAAACAAGTATTTGGCTCAAAGTCATAGTATATCCTATAATGCTGGTGGGTTTGTCTCTTTACTCTATATTTTAGAAAGGCTCACTGTACTTAAACAAAATGACTCAGGGTGCATCTGAGATTAGAGGGGGTGCAGTGGTAAAGTGCTATTTTTATAAGTGGGGAGTGGACCTAACACCCTCTAGGGGGGTCCGGGGGCATGCTCTCCCAGGAAGATTTGTTTTTCAATATTGAAGTTAGATGCACCAATCTGGTGCACTTTGAGAGCAAAATGAAGAGATATATGGATACCTCTCAACATCCATATGAAACAACTGTAAACAGATTAACTTTTTCTTTATGGATATAAAAGAAAGTAAAGCCTGACTCCTACTGGTGGCTGGTTAAATGACTCCTCGTCCCTGAGTACACTCATCTTTCAGCAGGAAAGGAGAGAGGGAATCCTTGTCCGGCGACAACTGCTGTCTTTTCGCACTATTATTAAGCCACGCTAACATTTTCGAAATGCTAACGTTATGTGATGTATTTTCTGCTTTAGTCTATCGCTGCGGCGCGTCATAGGTACACTGGGCATATTTGTTGTCATCAGGGCCGGACTGGGACAATAAGTCAGGCCGGGAATTATACACCCAGCCAGGCCACTACCAGTTGTTTGTGCCATTTTGCTGGATTTGTTTGTCAATAGTGATAGCCCTCTAGTTTAAATCTACTACCCAAAAATAAACATATGGAGATGGGTTACTATTTAAAAAAAAAGCTAGTTAATATTTTATTTTTATTATTCATGCATATTTTACTAATCACTACCCCCTCAAATGGAAATATGTGTTTACATAAATGGTGACCGAACCATTTGAGACCCACTGAGATAACTTAAACTAAGTTAACTATCTAAACACTCGGAGAGTAATTTACCTCACCTGAGCTAGTTATCAGCCTCTCAGTCTGACAGCAGAGGACTCTCCCTCCACCTTGTTGTTGAAACAGCTCCTTATATGCGTTAGCGCAGCTAGCTAGCACCAGATGCTAACAACAATACACGTAACCGGTGTGCGCGCTTTCTCGCTCGCGCCACACATACACTCCCGAGCTTGAATGACACACAGAGACCAATCGAGGGCATTAGTGTATGATCTGTATGAAAGTGGCCATGTCGGCAGGCCACATCATGTAGACAGCCAGTCACCCTCTGTGAGGCAGAGTCAGACCCACATTTGCGCAGCGTTACGTTCACAATACATACGTATACAAAAATATCCTCAGGCCAGCAGGCCACTTAACAGGCCAGGCCATCGGGAAACCTCCCGGTCCTCCCGATGGCCAGTCCGGGCCGTCATGACGTGCTGCCGGCTGAGTACCGGCCGGTACCACATGGGTAAAAATCAGAAGTGCCGGTACTGCGTACCGGTGAGTACCGGCCCAATTCAAGCACTGATTTTGGCACATTCTTCCATTGCAAATTGTTCCAGCTGGTCCAAATTGCGTGGTTTCCGAGCATGGACATTCACTTTGAGCACCCTCCACAGATTCTCAATAGGATTAAGATCTTGGCTCTGTGCGGGCCACTCCAGCACCTTGGTTTTGGTGTCCTTTAGGAACTGTTGGACCAATGTTGATGTGTGCTTTGGGTCATTGTCTTGTTAGAAGACCCAGCGACGACCTAAGCAAAGACTAAGAGCAGATGTTTTCATGTTATCCCTCAAAATGTCAAGATCATTTTCTTTTTTCATGATGCCTTGCACCCGAACAATGGAAAATGTTCCATAACTCCTGGGGGGCTAATCATTTTGGCCTCAACTGTATACATGGTATACTATCACCTACATCAACGCAAGATCCATCAAAAGTAGAACAGTCTTTTAATCTTCAATAAACTAGATATCACACACATTGATATATACATATATGTTACACATTGTATATACAGTATGTTATATATAAATTAAGACATGAAACAGTAAAATAAAGTTAACCTGTTAAGCCCCAAGGTCCCCGTCGGCGGGTACTTCACTTTTTTTTTTTCACGACACTCTTAATATTTAAGAACCTATTAATGTGTTATACCAGATTAACGGAAATAATCTCAGCTAACTGACGATACAAACCATTTTTACCAAAACAAAAAACAAGTCTCATAAGAAGCATCTAAATGACCCCTGAGCGAAAAATGCTAACGCACCTTGGCACAGAACTCAAGATAAAAGTACCCTTATTACTTATCGTAGCTGCACATACAAGATATCCGATTAAAGATGAGGTTCCACAGATGATTTAGGTATATAGTATCATCACTGAGTGATCCGAACTCGCGACAGGGGAAGCAAACACAGACATCACAACACGTACCTTTACGGAGCTTTTACAGGAGATCGTCTCACCGTAGCTGTCAATCTGATCAAAAGACGTGTTCAATGGCATTAAAACGAGTAAGAACGCGGCACAATCCATAGGTTGATAATGTGTCTGTGTAATCATTTTTTTCATTTATAATCCATAATTCTATTTTTATGTAAAAATCAGAGAGCAAAAGTTAGCTGCTAATGGTAGCCACCAGAGTTATCACAGCTTCCGGTCTTGGCTATGCGGCAGTCTAACACACACACATTACCAAATAAGGACTATGTGGGAGTTCCCCTTGATTCCATTGGCTCTGGCGGTTAAAAAGAGATGTCAATCAACAAAATCGAGCAAGGGGGGCCAGAGATAGGTCAAATGACCCCAGAAGTGTTTTTTTTAGTCTACTATCCCATCATTCAAGGGTGGTTTTCACTATAAGTACTTTTATTCTTTTTGGACGGACACAATCATTTAAATTGTTTTACTGTGTTCAATCTGAATTTACTTTAAAATAAAAACATCTATATTGATTCTGACACTTCTACATCCAACTCACAGGTGTAACCTTGCTTTGAGAAAAAAGATTATTAATGAGCCCTTTTAGAAGGGAAGATATGGTCATTTGTTCTGGGAATGTCATTTTCGAGCCTGAGACCTGAAAAACAGGCTCGTGGCTTAACAGGTTAAAATTGAAAAATAAAACATTTCAGGCTTTTCACCTATCGTACTGTACAATATTAATGAACAAATCTACAATCTAATGTCAGACATGGAAAACATCATGAACATCTCTGACTACTTTAATCTGTAATTGAAAATAAAACATCTTAATTAAGAATATAACAATTTAAAACTATGGACAGGTGATTATTAATCATTACTTCAGTTGCCCAAAATCTTTAGCAAAGCTGGATTTTTGTTTGTTTTGTACAAAATTCAGCTTTCATTTTGCTGATTTCAAATCACTGGCTCGGCTGGATTTTCCCCCACATGGCCTTATTGAGAACAGGCTTAACCAAGGCATCACCTGAAAGCTTATGTTCTGCTCTTTCAATAGGTTGAGTCAGTTTGTCTTTACCATGAACTGTCACAGAGATATTCAATCAGAAAGAGAATGATGGCATCTGATCGAGCCAGAATTGTTGACTTTTTTTCATATATGGGTTGCAATGTTTGGACCCTCACTGTAGCTTTCCAGTAGCTAGTTGACCGGGTTGTCCACCCAGGTTGTGATCCTTGAAGGTCCTAGATATCATTTCTGGTGGACAACCTTTTACAACATTCCATGTCTGTAAAATGACTTTGCCCCCTGGGTAACATGCCATTTATAAGCGCACTACTTCTACTGTGGTAGTAGTTCAAACTACAAGCCTTACCTCCCCAAATCCTGGTACCTCTGGTGAAAGTTACACAAACTCACCTATAGCCTCTTTAGTTAGACTGGGCGGGGAGGTACTTGCTGACCACCTCCAGGAAGAGTGAGGCAGTAATAAAGCACTCTTTTGGTCTGACCTGGAACTTTGGATGCAACATTACCTGTAGCATCTAGATATAGGGTCAGCGGTGTCTTCTTTCTCAGGTGTTGCACAACTATGTTTACTCCGGTTTCAGAATACATATGTACTCCAAATGGGTCAACTTGAAAATGCTGTATGTACCCAGGCATCCTGCGATAATTTGAGTCACATTCCTTAATGATCATTTGTAGGGATGGGTATTGTTAAGGTTTTAACGGTACTACTACTTTTATCGATACCGCTTATCGGTCCGGTCTTTTAACGGTACTCTTATCGGTTCTTTTGGAGAAAAAAAGAAGGTAAACTAACTAAATAAATTGTGAACAAAACTAACATTGCTTTTTATTTAAATGAAATAAAAAAAATTCACATCAAAAGAAACAACAACATTTTAACAAATCGTATTAAATAATCTGATGACAGAACTGTAAACAGAATAGCTGAAACTTTAACAAAATAAATAACTCTGTTAGCTCTAGTGTTGTCACGATACCAACATTTTGGTTTCGATACCGATACCAAGTCAAGAATTGCGATTCCTTTTCGATACTTTTCTTTAAAAAAGGGAAACAGTCTTAAATGTAATTATTCTGCTTTATTTCACACCAGAACCATAACACAAACTTTTAAACAATGAGAACAATAAACAAAATAAATGACAAGAATTCGTATTAAATAAAATTAAGCATCATCTCAAACAACTTTTTTGTTTTATAAACCGTTTTATAAAATATAATTGTTTTTATATTTTATTAACATGTAATAGTACAGTAATATAAATTAAAACTGCGGTCGCACTTGTGCGCGCAGTGATGAGCGGGCCCTCGCGTCCGTGCGCCTGTCGGGGAGTGTCGCTGGTCCCCCCCCCCCCCCAGTCCTCTAAATTGTTTACCTGACTTTGCGTTCCTTTGTTTCTGACCAGGAAATCTTAGGCATGTTGTGTTGGTACCATTTTTCCTGCATCAACCAGGTAGCGATATGTCGTTATATGTGTGTGTGTGTGTGTGTGTGTGTTGATGTACCGGGAAGACAGGCGGGTCTCAGTAGCTTAAGGTAGTATCTGACATATAAATGGTGAAAAATTGTACATTCTCCGTTAGCTTACGAGCTCCATGTTCAAGCGATCGACTATTCCTTCGCAATGTAGCATCACATTGGATATGGGCTGAACGTGTCCTGGATTGGATTTTTTCCGATCATTCCCCTGGGAGGAGTTTGCAGAAATGTCCTTAAAATGCATGAAAAATGCACATTGTTGAATATGGCCAACTTCCTGGGGGGCGGGGCTAATAAAAGCAAATTTGAAATATGTCCGCAATCATAAGAGAAATTTGTATACAGCGTTTAGTGAATATTGGAAAAACTATACGCGAGTAGTTTGGAGTAATTTGGAGTAAGTTGTGACATGTAAATCGTCAAAAATGGAAAGTTCTCCGATCGCTTACGAGGTGATCGTTTGAGCGATCGACTATTCCTTCGCAATTTAGTATCACATTGGATATGGGCTGAACTTTTGCCGGATTGGAATTGTTCCGATCATTCCCCTAGGAGGAGTTCGCAAGAATGTGCTTAAAATGCATGAAAAACGCACATTTTTCAAAATGGCCGACTTCCTGGGGGGTGGGGCTAATAAAAGCAAATTTGAAATATGGCCGCAATCATAAGAGCAATGTGTATACAGCGTTTCGTGAATATCGGAAAAACTATATGCGAGTAGTTTGGAGTAATCTGCGACATGTAAATCGTCAAAAATGGAAAATTCTCCGTTCGCTTACGAGGTCATCGTTTGAGCGATCAATTATTCCTTCGCAATTTAGCATCACATTGGATATGGGCTGAACGTGTCCTGGATTTGAATTTTTCCGATCATTCACCTGGGAGGAGTTTGCAGAAATGTCCTTAAAATGCATGAAAATCGCACATTTTTCAAGATGGCCGACTTTCTGGAGGGCGGGGCTAATAAAAGCAAATTTGAAATATGTCCGCAATCATAAGAGCAATGTGTATACAGCGTTTCGTGAATATCGGAAAAACTATATGCGAGTAGTGTGGAGTAATTTGCCACATGAAAATCGTCAAAAATTGAACATTCTCCGCAATTTAGCATCACATTGGATAGGGGCTGAACTTGTGCCGGATTGGAATTTTCCCGATCATTCCCCTAGGAGGAGTTCGCAAGAATGTGCTTAAAATGCATGAAAAACGCACATTTTTCTTAATGGCCGACTTCCTGGGGGGCGGGGCTAATGGAAGCAAATCAGAAATATGTCCGCAATTCCATGAGGAATGTCTGTGCCAAACATCGTGAACTTCTGAGAAACTATATGTGACTACCACACAATAGGGGGCGCTAGTGAGCAGTTTCTTTGAAAAAGTACGATTTTTTTTTTTAATTCTCGAAAAGGTCGTGGGCTGTGACGTGTCCCAAGCTCATTTTATGCCATCGCAATAAAATAAAAATGTATAGGCCACGCCCACATTCTGCATTTGTTGCGACGCTTTAAATCTTAGTTCGTAGTCACCCCCAGAGTATGTGTAAAAGAAGAAAAAAAAATGTGTTCATCCGTTCTTGAGTTATAAATTGGTGGTGTTTTTGGCGCCCCCTATAGTTCAAAATGAAAGTACTTTGGTGTGCCTATTCCCCAAGACAGACTGAACCTATCCACCAAAATCTGTGGTGAATGGATACATTGTTGATGAGTTATGAGCGTTTCTTTCGAAGCCCCGCCTTTTTGCGAGTACGTTTTGATTAATGGCGGAAATATTCATCGTCTGAACATGCTAATTTTGTACGGTAATGTGTTTGACCCTCCACCGATGCTGTATACGAAGTTTGGTGTTGAAAAACTGAAAATTGAAATTTAAGTGAATATTTTACTGTTTTGAACATTATGCTAATTTAAAAAAAATAAAAGTAGGCGGAGCATAGGGTTCCAAGAGGATTATTTGTAGAGCAGGTCCACCCGGATATGTGTGCAACATTTCAGGTCATTCGGAGTTACGGTGCAATTTTATACATTTATTCCGAAATGGGATTTTGATAGGTGGCGCTAGCGAGCATGCTGGAATATTTTAACCCATTGACCCAAAATTATACAACTTTTGAAGCATCCTAAAGCCCTCAAAAACAGGAAAAATAGTGACTAAAAATAATAAGAAGAAGAATTCCACCAATAACAATAGGTTTCCTCGCACTTCATGCTAGGACACCGTCGGGTCCTAGCACATCCGTGCTCGGGCCCTAATAATTATTGACAAAATGTACATTGCAGATGTTAGCCACATTGGTAAGTTAGCTAAAAAGATAGCCATATTAGACAGTTATCATTGCCATTAATTGCCTCGTCAAACTACGAAAACGTTCGTTTGTCACAAAATAAATTACACTTATTTGACTTAGATTTGAGGGCATGGGCTTGAGCTAGGGCTGTCCCGAATATCATTTTTCGGGCTCCGGATATTCGGTAGTAATCAGCAGCGAATATTCGAATATTCGGCCCGCGCGGGGGGTGTATTTTGGTGTATTCACGGCATTCATTTTGTTATTCTGCAGTATTGTTGTTTTATAGTTATTGTACCCCAATTTGTGTTCTTTGAAATTGAAAAGGATATCGCATTGTGTTTGTTACTTTCGTTGCAGTTGTATATGTCTTAACCTGTTAAGCCCCCTCGGGCTTTTTTCACGACACTGTGTCTCAAGGAACCTTAATATTTAATAAACTATGAATATTTTATATCCATATAACGGGGGAAAACTCCAAAAAATATATTTTTCATTTTTCCCCCCAAAAAAACAACACAATGCTAACACTGACCCTTTGAATTAGTCCCAAGCGAAACATCCTAACCTATTACCGCACCGAAAATCACTCACAGTAAAGACACAGAATCTAACGGTGCCACCCTCAACACTGAAGGATACAAACTCGTAACAGGGGAAGCAAACACAGACATCACAACACGTACCTTCACGGAGCTTTTACGGGAGATCGTCTCACCGTAGCTGTCAATCTGATCATAAGAGTGTTCAATGGCATTCAAACGAGAAAAAACGCTGCTGCATCGGTTAATCCATAGGTTGAGAAAGTATGTGCAAACTCATTTTTTTCATTTATAGTCCATAATTCCATATTTATGTCAAAATCGGAGACCAAAAGTTAGCTGCTAATGGTAGCCACCTGCTGCAGCTGCTCCAATGCTTTGACTGACGCGGCAGTCTAACAAACAGACATGACCAAATAAGGACTATGTGGGACTTCCCCTCGATTCTATTGGCTCTGACGGTCAGAAAGAGATGTCACATGTCAAAATCGAGCAAGGGGGGCCAGAGATAGGTAAAATCCACCCAAATGACCCCAAAAGAGGTTTTTTTCTTCTAAATGTCTCTAAAAAGGTCAAATATCACTTGTTTTGCATCAATCTTGATACAGGGTACTTATTATATGTTGTACTTTGGATTCCTAAAGCTTTTAGTCGACTAACCCATCATCCAAGGTTAGTTTTCACTATAAGTACAAAATATTTTTTGGACGGACACTATAATTTACAGTTTTTTACCATGTTCAATCTGAATTTTCTTTAAAATAAAAAAACATCGATATTGATTCTGACTTTTCTACATCCAACTCACAGGTTTATCATTACTTTGAGAAAAAAGATTATTAATTTAACCCTTTTAGAAGGGAAGATATGGTCATTTGTTCTGGGAATGTCATTTTCAAGCCTGAAACATGAAAAACAGGCTTGGGGTCTAACAGGTTAAGTGTAATTTGGCTTGGCTTCCAATTTATGCTTCATGCTTTTATTTTGACAGGAAGTCAAAACGAAAATCCGAATAACGAAATTGAAACCCGAATAGTACTCCAACGAACGAATATTCGGATATTCGGGTACAGCCCTAGCTTGAGCATGATGTAATTATGTTATGTATCACATTCGTTAACCTTAAATTCTTTAAACAGCTCTGGATGCCGGTCGGCGAGGTGCTGAGCCAAGTTTGATGCGTTGGCTCCCTTGGTTTGCAGGGATCTAAAACATGTGTTACAGACAGGCCTCGTGGTGTCCGTAGGCTTGCCCTCACTGTCAGAGATATCGCTAAAATACTTCCAAATTTCGCTTCTGGCGTCTTTTTTGTCAACAAGCCGAGGCGCAGCTGCAGTTTACACTCCCACTTGCAGCCATGCTTCTCGTTTTCTCACATGCTCTGGCAGCTAGCGCGTGCACGAGAGAGGGGAGGCACTTAGAGCGTGCTTGAGAGGGGAGGGACTCCAGGCACGGCTGCAGTGCAGGGAGTGGAAGAAGAGCGCTGAACACACACGGCTCTTATTAAAACTGGACTTTCTCACCGGAGTACTTTTCCCCGTCATTCTTAAAGTGCCGATACTAATGAAACGGAGGAATCGTACCGTTTTTAACGGCAGGGTATCGCGGTACCTTTCAAGTATCGGTACACCGTGCAACACTAGTTACCTCTAAGCATTAACCCATGTTTGTATAATGTAGTTAACTCCGTGTGTTGCTGCTAGCATACATAACACCTGACGTGGAAACGTTACTCGTGGATGGGGGGGATACAGAGCTCCTAGAAAGACAGTCGAACCCGGTGCATTTCTCCGTCTGAATGTGGTGCACTTTTGCTAAATGTTTTGACAAATTGCTTGTGTTACCGCCCTTACATGCTAAACTGTTATTGCACTTTAGGCAACGAGCATCGAGACGGGTAAAGTTTAACCACACCTCGGAGCGTGTTCTCTCCGCCATCTCCCGTGTGTGTGTGTGTGTGTTCTGCATGTAGCAGCCGCGTGTGTGTAAACTGCCCCGCCCCCTCGCACACAGGCGGGGGAGAGAGATCGAAAATACTAAAAATAATCTAATAATTCAGCCCCGGGGCCCGTTTAATACCGGGGCTCGGTACCCATCCCTAATCATTTGTGTGAGGTACATCTCCATGAAAACATCCTCAGGGATTCTTTTACCTCTTCTTACTTCTGAACGTATCACTTTGAGAACATTTTTGTTCAGACTGCGGCTTATGTTTCCTGAAATCAGTTCAGCAACAGGTGTTTTTTTAAGTTTACTGTAAAATACTTGACTTATTCCTTTATGCAGGGCTCTTGCAATTCTGCCTCTTCTTCTGTTTGCTGCCGGTTGGAATTTTGTCCCATTAGTGCGAATGCTGTTTACAGCATTCCACTATAGTACTTCAAAACTTTATTCTTCCCCTTATTATTTCAGCCAAAACTTTGGTACTCCATAACTTCAGCTTATTTTCAGATACAGAAACCATTCAAATATTAAACTATTCAGCCTTCAGGAATCGATGGGAAACCTTCAACTTTTTCAAAATATTTCATACTTTTTGAAATATTCAGCTTTTTAAACTCTTTTTTTAACATTGAAGTCAATGGGAGATGCCTTCAAATCCACTTTTCCTACACTTTGCGCCAAATGCTTCTCCTTCCACATAATTTCAGCTAGACACTTCATTCCAACTTTCAAATGATCACAATACCTTCAGCTATACAACTTGTAAAGATTTTTGATATCTTTTCAAATTTTTCAGATATTGAACTTTGTTTGGAGCTTGGTAGAGAGGCCTTTTTCAGATTTTAACATAATAATAATAATAATAATAGATTTATTTTGTTAGCGCTTTTACAGGTGCTCAAAGACGCTTCACAGACATAGTAAAGAGAAAAGAAAAGAAAGGAAAGGAACAACACATACAGTTAAAGTTAAAGTCAAATAATACAAAAACAATCACACATTAAAAGCCAGATTGAAGAGGTGAGTTTTTGTAAGTTTTTTGAAGGTGGTGAGGTCAGTGCAGTCTCTGATGGGTTGTGGGAGTGAGTTCCAGAGGGAGGGGGCAGCGACGGAGAAGGCTCTGTCCCCCCAGGTCCGGTGATTGATGTGGGTGGGGATGGATAGGAGGTTGGCTTCTGATGAGCGGAGGCAGCGGGAAGGGGTGTGGTGGTGCAGCAGGTCTGTGAGGTAGGGGGGGGCCTGATTGTTGAGGGCTTTGTGAGTTATGAGCAGGACTTTGAAGTTGATTCTTTGACGGACGGGGAGCCAGTGGAGGTTCTGGAGGACGGGAGTGATGTGGTCTCGGGAGCGGGTGTGGGTGAGGAGGCGGGCAGCAGAGTTCTGGATACGTTGGAGTTTATTGAGGAGGTTGGATGGTATGCCGTAGAGGATGCTATTGCAGTAGTCGAGTCGTGAAGTGATGAATGTATGAATCAGGGTTTCAGCAGCAGAGGAGGAGAGTGATGGGCGGAGACGGGCAATGTTTTTGAGGTAGAAAAAGGCGGTCCTGGTGATGTGATTGATGTGGTGGTTGAATTTGAGCTGACTGTCGAAGATGACTCCGAGGTTGCGGATGTGAGGGGGGGGGAGATAGAGTGTGGCTGTCAATGGTGAAGTTGAAGTTCTGGATGTCTTTGATACGGGATGGGGGGCCGATGATGATGATGTCTGATTTGGCACTGTTCAGTTGGAGATAGTTTGTTTGCATCCATGCTTTAATTTCTGAGAGACAGTTGGTGAGAGTGGAGTGTGTTGTGGGGGTGATGGTTTTTGTTGAGATATAAAGTTGGATGTCATCGGCGTAGCAGTGAAATTGAAGGTTGTGGCGACTAATTATTTTGCCAAGGGGGAGCATGTAGAGGATGGGGCCAAGCACCGAACCCTGGGGGACACCTTGGGACAGAGGAGCAGTGGACAGGCATGAAAATCACTCACCTTTCGGCGAAATTCGCCGTTTTGAAACCAAAATAGGTGACCTACGTGAATCGTGTAGATTCGATGACAAAATATTTAAGGGGGGGGGGGGGGTAGGTTCAGAGGTGACGAGTGGAAGACGAGACCCAATCACTGCCGCTGCGTACCGTTACGGACTGCGGTCAACTCAGCCGTCTCTCACGTTCGCTTGGTCAAATCAGCAGCTCTTCATTTTTGAGTGAGCGATTAACAGCGCCTTTACGGTAATCGCTGTAACTGCGGTCAACTCAGCCGTCTCTCGCATTTGCTTGGTCAAATGAGCAGTGCTTCATTTTTCAGTGCGCGATTAATAGCGTCTTTACGGTAATCGCCGAGAAGCGGCGCTGACGGTAGTACAAGAGCTTATGCCATATTTGATAAATCAATCAATGATATTTGATGAGGGATAAAATGATTTTTTACCATAAGTTCTTAGTGAAAGTGGTACTGTTGGACAGAGTACTACTTGGACTAATACCACAAGTACAATCAAGTACTTTCATTGTGTACTTTTTTAGTAATACCCTGTCAAACTCCCCTCCAGAGTACAATAATGTATGTTTTCTGCCATCTTTGATGAGAGATAAAATGATTATTTGCCATAAGTTCTCAGTGAAAGTGGTACTGTTGGACAGAGTACTACTTGGACTAATACCACAAGTACAATCAAGTACTTTTATCGTGTACTTTTATCGTAATACCACTTTCACTGAGAACTTATGGCAAAAAATCTTTTTATCTCAAAAATGCATCTCAAAAAGCATCAGATTGATGCTTTAAAATATGGAATATTCAAAATGTTCTTCCGGGGGAGCATGCCCCCGGACCCCCCTAGAGGGATAATATCCTTCTCACCGTTTTCACCCCTGACCCGTTTTCATGCCTGAGTGGAGGAGGTGCAGTTGTTGATGTTAATAAACTGATGTCTGTCGGTTAGGTAGGATTTCAGCCAGGAGAGTGCAGTGTCGGTGATGTTGAGTGATGATTCGAGGAGGGACAGCAGGATGGCGTGGTTGATGGTGTCGAATGCTGCGGTGAGGTCGAGGAGGATGAGGATGTTCAGGTTGCCGGAGTCAGAGGAGAGGAGGAGGTCGTTTGTGATTTTCAGAAGAGCTGTTTCTGTGCTGTGTTTTGATCGGAAACCGGATTGAAATGGCTCAAAGAGGTCATTGGAGCTGAGGTGGGATTTAAGTTGTGAGGCAATGACACGTTCAAGTATTTTTGACACAAAGGGGAGATTTGAGATGGGCCGGAAGTTGGACATGATGTCAGGTGTGAGTCCAGGTCTTTTGAGAATGGGTGTGACAGCAGCCAGTTTGAGAGAGGGGGGGAACTGATCCAGATCTGAGGGAGGAGTTAATGATGGTGGGGATGAGTTGGGAGATGGCAGGGAGGCTCTCTTTGACAAATTTGGAGGGCATTGGGTCAAGTGTGCAGGTGGAGTTAATTCCAGTCATGAAGTCGGACAGTTGCATGGGGGTCACAGGGGAGAAGTGGGACAGGGGCTGTGAGGTGAAGGGGGGGGAGCCAGGAGGGGAGGTGGGGGGTCCTGATGAGGGTGTCAAATTGCTGTAAATGTTGCTGATTTTGGTTTGGAAAAACGAGAGGAAGGAGTTGCACTGTTCGATGGTGAAGGATGAGGTGGCGTTGTCACAGGGTTTGAGAAGTTTGCTGATGGTGGAGAACAGACGCTTGGGGTTGCTGGAGCCAGACTGAATGAGTTGTGAGTAGTAATTAGACCGGGCTGCTTTGAGTGCGTTACTGTACTGCTGGAGATAGTCTTTGTAGATTTGAAGATGGACTGTTAGTGTGGTTTTCTTGTGTTGGCGTTCAAGTTGACGTTTCCTTGATTTCATTAGGCGGAGTTCGGGGGTATACCAGGGGGCGGAGTGTATGAAAGAGACATTTTTTGTTTTTGTGGGGGCCAGTTCATTGAGACAGAAGGAGAGGGTGCTGTTATAATAGTCCACAAGTTCAGATGGGTTTTCAGAAAGTGGGGGGGGGGGAGATGGACATCTTGCAGACACACACACACACACACACACACACACACACACACACTCTCTCTCTCACACACAGACACACACTCTCTCTCACACACACTCACACACAGACACACACTCTCTCTCTCATACACATACATACACACACACACACACAGAGAGAGGGCGATCAAGAGAAGAGAGAGAGAAGAGCGCGATCAAGAGAGGAGAGAGAGGGCGATCAAGAGAAGAGAGAAAGGGCGAGCGAGAGAAGGCGATCAAGAGAAGAGAGAAAGGGCGAGCGAGAGAAGAGAGAGAAGAGAGAGAGGGCGATCAAGAGAAGAGAGACCTCCTAATGTAATGTCTAACTCCTATGAAAATGTTCAAAAAGTGCTCAAACTTCACATGTGTGCTAACAGTCCAGCCGTGAAGACATCTCCGGGACAGTTTTGAGATTTATTCAAATGCCGTTGTCATGGCAACACAATGCTCACCATGAAACACGGTTTTCTCATAACTTCAGTGAAAATGCTCCAAACGGCCCAAAACTTCACAGTTACGATGCAGCCATCACCACATCTAAGCGTATTATGGGGTGTCATCAAATGCCGTTGCCATGGCGACAGATCATTCACCATCAAGTTAGTTCAAACGTTTGCAGTTCTAATATTCTGCTGCTTTCCCAAGCCTTTTTACTTTCTTTTCTCTTCTTAATACAAATTCATTCACTACAACTTACATCTGATATTTAACTCCTTCAGCCTATTTTCAGCTGCAGAAACCATTCAACTATTACATTATTCAGCTAGTTCAGGACATCAAGGCTATACATGTTGTTGTTTATACCTTCTTTTTTTTTTTACTTTTCTTTTAAATATTAAAGTTTTTCTGCATTTTCGTACCTAAAAGCAGCTACCATTCAGGTAATAACATATTCAGCTTTTTCTGCATTTTCAGCTAAATTAAGCCAACATGTTCACAGTTTACAGCATTCGCACGCATTTTCAGCAGGAAATGCATTTTCTAGTTTGCTTTGTGTGCCATTTTCCCTCTTTGCAGCACAGATATTTTAACAAGGGTGTCTCCCACTGGCTCATTTTGGATTTTAAAGAAGAATTTGGCCCTGCAGGAAGGGAATGCACCAACTGCACAGATGTTTAAGTACGGACTTTTAATTGTCCTGCTGTTGGGAGTTTTTATGTGGTGACTCTTGAAGGCAAGTGTACAACAGGGGTCTTTCTCTCAAACTCTTGTACAACACGTCGGTCCACGGTTACCTCAGTTAGTTTGAACCCAATCTTTTGCCATTTCTTTCAATTTACTGTTATTCTGAACCTTTTAGATACTACTGGCAACTTCCGCCAATGTGTTTTGGTGCCTGTGTTTTTATTGACATCTTGTGCTCCTCTTTGCAAATTCTGTTCTCCAGTTTCTGCCTCATTGATTTATATGTCCTCATCTGATAACTGGTCATCTACTTCTCGTCCACTCTGAGAAGACATCCTTTGTTGTTTGTCTTCTGCTTCATTCTTGTCTGTGTCGTCATCTGATAACTGGTAAAGTAACCTGTGTTCACAGTTTCCAGATATAGTGTTATAGCAGAAAGTTCTGATATTTATTAGAGATCACATGGTATTCCATAGGATGTGTGTTACTGAATTGGGTCACACACAGTTAGAGAGACAATGGTCGTTCTGAATTATCAATAGATGTATTCATTTTAAGTGAGCTGACATCGAGGTTGGAGGAAGTTCAGAGAAGGCCTTAGGCTATAGAAACAGTTAACCTTTGTTAGTTGACCACTCCTAAAGGATGTCATGAGACGATGACGTTTAAACATATACAAGTATAGCTTTCAGAGAGATAAACATGTGACATTTGTGTGGTAGGCTGCATGGTAAAATGTGTGTGTGTTAAACATGCTTAGGGAAATGTGTGTGCGTCCTGTCAAGAGTCCTATGTATGTTTCTGTAAAGTTCTACAACTTGGAAGCATTGCTGTAGGACTGCTTGAGAGCAGAGGTAATGTTTTCCTCGTTATTATTGATTGTTGTACAACGAAATAATAATTGATCAACTATACCTGTTATGTGCAACTTGAAGTGAAACATCCCTATAGGGACACAGGCACTCACACACACACACACACACACACACACACACACACACACACACACACTGTAAGGAGATGGCGCGAACCAGGAGTCTACGGCTGCTGACTCATTGCCTAGGGCCCGCCCAGGAGTGAAGCAACCAATTAGAGATATGAAGGGAGGAGCAACCGACACAACTCCTCCCACAGAAACTGTATGTAAGCTGTCCCAATATCCATACTCGGCACTCTCTTCTGACTGACTGTCCTGATACGTATATCACACGGTAGTAGAATTGAGCCCAGAGTACTCTGTATTTTGTACTGTTGCTTTTACCATTAAATCAGCTCATTTCATACCTCGGTGTTCGAGTCCTTTCCTTCAAAAGACTACTCATCAACGATCGGCGCGGAGCAGAGTCAAACCTTCAACCACACCACTGGGTGGTGCTCCAACAGTTTGGTGACCCAGACGTGATGAGGAGAGACTCATAGAAGGAACACCGACAGACAACGGACGAACGGTCCAGGGAAGACACCTCGAATATCTCTGACAACTAAAACCAGGCCGCCCTACAACTAAAAAGGTAAACAGATACCTGTTACTATCAAAATCTGTGATTGGCTATAGAACCTACATTTTAGAGTTGTCAGGGACATTCCCAGAGTCATAGTCTTACGGTAAAAAATACAATACATACATTATTTTGTAAAAGTATAAAACGAGGGATGTAAGAAGAAGGTGAAAGGCCCCGTACTCGTTAAAAGTAGAAGAAGTTCATGGTTTTCTAAAGACTCCATCTGAACTAATAAAGAATAACACTTGACAGTCTCACGCCCCGTCCACACAGCAAATCTTGAAAATCTTGAAAATCTTGGAGGTGGGCGTTTTCTGAAGCTTGGGGATTTTTTGCGAGCAACGCGACCAACAATCACATGAATCTCCCGCCCCCGACATACAAAGCAATAGCAATGTTAAAACGAAGTAAACTGGATATAAAATCCCCAAACAGGCGAAAACCTACCAGTTTCACCCACTGTCTCTGCCACCTCCCTCCATGCCTGGTTCCTCCGGTTTGTATCCCGGTAAAAGTTAAGGGTGATTTGCTACCGCAATAACAAATTTCTCCTCCGTTTTTAGGAATATAGAAAATGAACTGCGGTATGTCACTCCCAGCTTGCACGCGGTTTGATTGGCTAGCGCTTGAACTGTCAGATTTGCTTAAACGGGATTTGATTGGCTGACACTTCCACCTCGCAGGTCTTTCATCACTTGTTATTTATTTCATTTTAACGACTAGAAAACGTTAACTTTTGGTCCAACTGGGGTCAAGTTACTGTTAGTATTTCGGACATTACTTCCGGTATAGCTTTTCAAAATAAACACAGACTGGAATCAAACCGGAAGTATTTTCACAATAAAAGCTTGACATCAGAGATAGTGCGAAAACTTCGTTTTTTTCAGTATAAGTCAGCATTTTAAACTGATGGCATGTCTAGACTAAATTATGCCATAAAACATTGATTTAATTTACTAACAGTCCCTCCTTACACACATTAAAAGGTGTGTACAAAATACTGAAATCAATGAGTTCTTCATCTGAACTTTACATAGTACCTAACTCATATAAAAAAAATACAGTCAAAATGGAATGGTTCAATAACCTCAACTTTATAAAAATACAAAAATAGTTTGATGGTGCTCAAACATAGAAGTCTTCCCTTGTGCATAACTTCTAGTGTTAACATTCAATATCATTCTCAAAAATAGCAGCATGGCTTGGTATTGGAACATTTCTTTCTCCCTCCTTTCACAGAAACTGTTCACATACCACGCTCAGTGTTAAGGCACTTGTTTTTACAAAGTGTTATAGAAACAAAGTATTTCTGAATAGTGCAAAGTAATTTGAAATGGATTCACTCCATTTTAGCATTGTGGCTTGTTTGCTTTTCACATGATTTGGACAATCTCATCATCTACATCCATATCATCTTTTACATCCATCTCTGTTTCTGGGGGTAGGTTGTCTTATTCTGCTAGCATTTGTAACTGTTACCTCTTGAGAAATGTACCCTCCTTTCTATCATACCTTTTAAGGTATGAAAGTAATATGTTCTCTAGAACAGGGGTTTTCAAACTTTTTGTTTATGCGGACCACTATTTATTATCAAGGATTTTCGCGGACCACCTCATATGCAAACCGTAAAAATAAGTACATATATAAACGTAGTGTTAAAACGCCGATATTTTATAATAGTTAATTATAGACAATCAAAAGTAAATTGAAGCCTATCTGATACTTTTGTGACCGGTGTCTGTCTGCGTTGTGTATGTTTCTCAAAGAGGACGGCGGACGCTATTTTAATTAGGTCGTCCCAAACAATGCCACAATGCAGTCATATCAATCAATGTTAACTTGGAAAGCCAAAATATTCATATTTTAACTGAATAACATTAGGTGACATTATTGTGGCACATCAGTAAAGCCTTAAATATAAATATATAAGATGGCAGACATAATTGAATGCATTTTAACTGAACAATAACTGAATTAATAGGCTACATGCACTAGGGTCTGTGACATACTTCCGCCTTAGCCGGAATACGGCTCCGCCGCTTCCGGTTGGCTTCCGGTCTGCGTAGGAGATCGTCCACAAATGTTTTACTGTTTAAATCTATGTTTTAAATATGAGTCGACGGAAGATTTTCAAAACGGAACTACTCCGAGCACTGCTGTGTCCCACTGTGTACGGCAGGGGTACTCAAACTTTTTTGTTAAAGGTCCACTTGTGAATTATATATAAGGTCAATGGTCCGGATCAATGCCAGTAAAGTCCCGGTGCGTCGGGGAACTCACGCAGCATAAGAAAATAAAACACTCTCTTTTCCTCCGTACCAAAATCTTTTAAAAACAGGGGTTCAACGAGTGGATACAGATCTGGCGGACCCACAGAAAATTGCTATCAGAAACAATGCCTGGCGTGTTTTGGACGTAATCTCATCTTTGTTTACATTAGCAAGCCTCGCTAACACTCAGAGCTAACCTGTACTGGAGAGCACGTGTGCTTAAAAAGCAGGAAATAAAAAAAAGGAACTCACCTTGTGATAAACCCGCAAGAGAAAAAGCATTTGAGCTCCATACTGTTTCAGAAATAATCTTTGATGTGGTTTAGAACAGGATGGCGTTTTATCACAGCAGAATTTAACTTTATCTCCGGTAGAATTCTGATCAGGCATTAGCTCCGCCTCCTCTTTTTTTTTTTCAAGCCAAGGACCCAAAATCCGCGTTTCTCTAACAAGGCTGCAACATGGGCTGCAAAAGAGCGGTATGAGCAGTATGAGGCATGGCTACAATGGGTGAACTGTTTGGTATTTTAAGCAAAAAACTTCACAGACATGTTTTGTATAGGTATGGCGCTACAATATATGTTTCCAATATATATTACATCAGAATACATTTTTAAAAATTTTTATTTTTATTTTTTTATAATGGGACACAGGGTTCGGTCCGGATTGATTTGCAGTTCGGTCCGGAACCGGACCTTGGTCCGGAGTTTGAGAAGCCCTGGTGTACGGCGTCAGCTAAATTCAACGGCGTCCTAAGTTTCCATGGCTTTCCGACCGAACTCGAGCTGCGAAGACAGTGGCTGGTTAAAATACGACGCGATAACTTTACAATCTCCTCTCACTCCAAGGTCTGCAGTCGTCACTTCGCTACGGATCAACTAATAGAGCCAAAAACCCTTGATGGCCGTAGGAGGCTTGTGAAAGGTGCTGTACCAACTCTGTTTGAGTGGAATCACTTTACTGCTCAAACACCGCGGGCTAGTGTTTGGGAGAGAAGGGAGCGGCCCACTGAACCAGTCTCTCGGGAGGAGCAGGAAGAGCACATCGATGTCCGTGACCATGATTACTGCTCAACCCCTGAACCAGCTTTACTGGACATGTCCTCTCAAGCTACAGAAGACAACTCCAAAACAGTGGAGGATCTGCAGAAGCAACTGCAGGAGTTAAGAGTCCAGCGAGAGTTTTGCTTACAGCGGTTTGCTGGCTCCGACGACAACATCCGATTCTATACCAGGTAATGTTTTGGCTAAATTCTATCCAAGTTTTTGAGATGGGTTAGCTTATAAAGAATCCTGTTTACCTGCCGTTTGACCGCTGACTATATGCATGCAGTGTTGGAATAAGTAGGCTACTCAACTTAACTGAAGTACTATGGTTTGAAAATACTCCTGAACTGAACATGTCATGTGTTTTCATATATAAAAAGTAACTAGAAACTATGAAGGTTAACTAAATGTGGTGGAGTAAAACATACTAATACTAACAACATACTGATACTTTAACTACAAGTGGAAATCTTCAAAACCTTACCAAAGTAAAAGTATTGCGTTTCCCCCAGTTGCACACTTAATAATGAAGAGTAAAAGTAGTCATTGTGTGTAAAATGTTCCTGTATGTTTTTAGATTATTATTACTGCTGCTTTAATGTAGTTGTTACATTTTACTGCTGTATATTACTATACCTGCACCAAGTGCCTTCTTAATCAGTCTATTTGAATTGTAATGTATTAAAGCAAACAAGAGGAAAGCATAAGCCCATGTGTTACAGTTAACGACTGTATTTACTGTGTCAATTAATTACTGACATGTGTCTTTTGTACAGATTCCCGAGCTATAACCACCTGATGGCCTTCTGGTTTTTGGTTGAGCCTTCCATTTATAAAATGGTTCGTGTTACAAGAGCGATATCAGCTGCCAAGAGGAATGAAGAAGTGGTTACACACATACGTCCATCAACGGTAGGCTATGTTTATTTTAACACACAAACTGAAGGGAAAATGTTTCTCCGACATTTCATTGCTTTCGTGTAGGCTAAAAGGCTAAAGTACTCAACCCTTTTTGAATACATCAGAGAACTAAAACAACTTAATGTTTTTCCCATGGTGTGCTACACCCATGACATTAATATAGTACCCTTTTTTTGTTTTTATCTTCCAGAGACAGCTGCTTCAGCCAATTGAAGAGTTCTTCCTTTTTCTCTGCTTCCTGTCGGTGGGTTTGAAAGAGAGGGACCTTGCAAACCGCTTCAACGTACACCAGTCCACTGTGAGCCGCATTATTGCAACATGGACGAGTTTTCTTGCAACTTTATTGGGGTCACAGTGCATCTGGCTTACACCTGCAGAAGTTCAAGCCCACCTCCCAGAGGCATTCAAAGATTTCCCAGACACACAGGTGATCCTGGATTGCACAGAGCTGAGGTGTCAAACACCATCCTCACTCCTCCTCCAAAGTGAGATGTACTCTACTTACAAATCTCACTGCACCATGAAAGCCCTGGTTGGCATAGCCCCACATGGCGCAGTGACATTTGTTTCCAGTCTGTATGGTGGTTCTGTCAGCGACAAGGAGATCTTCAAACAGTCTGGAATAGCTGCGTTGTTGACTGAAAACATGGCAGTGATGGTAGATAAGGGCTTCCTGATCAGCGATTGCTGCAAATTCAAGGTGTACTGCCCACCTTTTCTGTCAAAGCAGAAGCAAATGCCAGCCTATCAGGTGAGGGAGACACAGGCCATTGCCAGACTGAGGGTTCATGTGGAGCGTGTCATTAGGAGGATAAAAGAGAACAAACTTTTTGATGGTGTCATCCTCCTGTCCCATGCCTACAACATCAATCAACTGTTTGCAGTAGCATGTATGCTGTCAAACTATCAAAACAAAGCACTGGTCAAGAAATGGGTGAAATAAGACAAGTTGATGACACCTGTGCAGGTAGCTGTGATTAAGCTGGGTGAGCACACCGTAATCCCGTGTTGCCTGACACACGCTAGTGTTTTGTTTGAATAAATGGTAAATAGCAAATTACAATGCGTTGATGATTTCTTACAAATGCAATGATTTACTATTCATTACAAAAAAATCACTTCACTTTATTGTCTTTTTAAATACAATTGTATATTTATTTACATATGAAATGTGACAAACAATATATATCAAAAACAAAATATTGAAATCACATTTTGTTGTCATTCAGAACACATGTTTGAGGGATTGCCTCCTAAAAACAATGACGGCTGAGCCAGGGTCTAGCAGCTAACGGCTTACAGAGTTAACAATGGCTACAGTGCCCACTACTTTTTTAATGACAGGTACTTCGGCATGTATGTGTAAAAGACAATATAGCACATTAATGTGACAATAAAGGTTAGGAATACAGCACCAGAATTATGAATTTTAAAAACACAGGAAACACAATTTTCCAGCTAAAATTACCTTACTCCAGTCTGCACCATCCTATTTGGTACAGGCTTGGTGAAGACCATGGAGTTGATGGGCCCTGGCTTCACACCCTTAAGGAAAAGACAATTACTGTTCGTTGAGTCACTTTAAAACAAAAACTCTGTGAAAGATTACAAGTATTTGAACCTCATTGAAATTACCATTGTTCGCGGCTTGTGCCATTGCTGTTCCGATTCAGTACAGCTATGCACAGGCGGCACAACTGGCATGTTCAGTTCAGTGTAGTGTGCTGTTTGGAACAGCAATGCTACTGTGTGATTGCACAAAACAGTTCCTGCAACACAGGAGCACTGGTTGTGTGTGAGCACCACTGGTGATGAATCACGAAGCGTTATCTAAAAAAGAGAGAAGAAATACTAGTGATTAGTAACCTCACTTGTGGTAAATGAGCCAGGAGGTTATGAGTAGAATTAATGGTTATTTTTACTGACCCATTATCCTAGAAGAAGCATGTATTCCTGAATGCTTAGTGTTACCCTCTTACCCTACAATACCACAATGAACTTTCTTTGGAAACTAAGATGCCTTGAAAATTGTATTAAAGCAGTTTTGACTATATATTTGAACCCCCAAACTTACACATCCATAATCAATGTAATAATATCTGACCAATCAGCTGTGATAAAGCAGGGAGAAGTAGGACACTGTTGAGATTCCCTTAACACTAGAACCGCCAACGGGGTCAATTTGACCCCGAGCTGTTTTATATTGTATGTAACTTTTTTTCAATAAAATATTAAAGTCTCCCACTCCATAAATCAGAAAACACTGTCAACAGTATGATTTGCCTAATGTGGGACAGTCCTAAAAAGGGGCATGGATTGTGCAAGAGCAATGGTTATTTACAGGGCTTTAGTCTTCTAATGCATTATTTTAGATATTTAAGGTGAAGGGTAAATTATATTAAATAATTGGGGGTATGTGGGGCGTAATTGGGCGTAATTGGGGGGTTCTGTTAAAATGGTATGACAAAGTCAGGGATATTGTTAGGGATAAATGTCTGAGTTTAAAAAATGGCAATTAATTTAAGCCCAAATATTCATAGTAATTTAATAAATCCTTCCAACACACGTTGTAAAAAATAGCCTAAATTAAGAAATAATTTCAATAGGTCAGTAAAAAAAAGTCGAATATGCATAAATCTGTTTTATTATACATCCATGGTTAGAACGACATTTCCGCATTCCAGCCATACTTGCCAACCTTGAGACCTCAGAAATCGGGAGCATTTCAAAACCACCGCGGGGGGGTGGGGGGGGGGGGGTGCTAGTGGATCGCCGGAGCTGTATAACATTAACATGCTTATTGTAGTTGTAAGTGCACTGCCTTGCGACCTGAATCACTCCTTGATGGAGCATATGTGGGCTGGTCCTGTATTTGACAGGAAAGGAGTGAGCAGAGGGTAGAATTGTCGATTCTTGTTCTGTTTTCAGTGACAATCTTCCTCACCCTCTCAGACTCTCAGTTGCGCGCGCTCCTAAAGAGACGTGTTACCATGGAAACCAAACAATGGTGTCGCTGTATTAAAGTCCGAGTGGAAACAGTCCTGAGTAAATCTGATTTTGTCAGAAATCGGGAGAAATGCGGGAGAAATATGACCCCGGGAGGAAACCGGGAGAGGGCTATGAAATCGGGAGTCTCCCGCGAAAATCGGGAGGTATGCTGTCCACATTCCTGGATTCACGTCTTTCTCTTCCGACATTCCAGGCCTTCCAGCCAGGCCTTGTGTGTACTACACGCTGTAGTACATATGCCGGGCCTGTAAGTGGCGCTGTAACTCCCTCCACAAAAGCAGCGAAGAAGCATAGTTGTCATGGTTGCCCTTCTGTTTATTCTCCACGTTGGGGACAGAGGGAACCGGGCAGAGTTTTTCGCCAGTCAATGTGTATTAAAGTTGAAATCTTCCGGACAAAATTATAAAAGTGCCGGTCAAAGGTCTTCTTTGTTATTTATTGAGCTTTAAAACAAATGAATAACGACTCTATAGGCCTATAATATATAAAATACACGGAGCCTCTCTTTTTCCTCCCTCTCTTCGGGCAGCTGTCTCATGCAGCAGCTTATCCAGTAATGAGTGACCCGGCCGAAAGTACAAATAAACATATTTATAATTAGTTTAGGTAGTGAATATGAGGAGAAGAGGCGTGTGGATATAAGCAATTAACATGTCGAAATCTGTTTTACGCGATGTCACAACGGACTATTTTTCTTAGCGGATGCATGTCAATTTATATCAATAAAAACATTTTCTAAATCCATAAAAGCATTTCAATTAATATTGGGAGTCATGTCGTTACTTTGTTGAGAATTTGGCCATGTAATAAACGGGATAATTTGCAGCGACTTGTTCCTTATGGGGAACACCCTTCATGCTGAGCAAGATCCCTCCGCTACACCGTCGAGGCTCCATTAAAAATATACATATATTTGTAGTGAGTTACTGACGTTCATATTGAGTTTAAGATGATGCTTAATTTAGGATTAAAAATCAAGAGCCGGGCTGCATTTCCTCCCGTTCGTTTTTTTCGACTACAATACATTAAGTTCCGCTGACCGCTGTACATCCAGCGTACTGTACAGTATCAGACTTTATTTCACATGAGCACCAGTGTGGAACCCCACTGCACCCCCTGGTGGATCAATGATCCATTGCAGCTGGCTTCATTATAATTACATTTATTTAAAACGGGGGCGGTCTCAAGTCAAGCTGGAGGCTTTCCCTTGAGCGAGGGCAGACCACTTACCAATCACTGCCCTCGCGTTTCAAACTGTCCAAAAGTAAGTGCTTCATCTGTACCTTTAACATTTTCCATACAAATACAGATGTGTCTGCTAATAGAGTGGTTACTAAAACTATCCCTTTAAACTGTAGATCTATATTGTAACAAATTAAATCTTCCCCAAATTCACACATGAATAAGAAACTAAAGAATAATTTGTTTATATTATGAAAAGATTGAATAATATGTTTTGCCCTCAGTGTGTCTTTGGATTATTCTCTCATTTTACTTTAATAGTTTCCTCTTTAATAAATGTGTTTATGTGTAAACTCACTCCCATTTTCCTTCTCTCCCCCTCTGGTCGTCAAGCCACGACCCCCTCACGTTCTCCTCCTTCCTGTCTTCTCCTCCTTCCTGTCTTCTCGAATCCTTCCGCTGCAACTCTCTTCAGTGGCCCAACTGCTTTGCCTGTACAGTCTCTTCACTGTTGCATGGAGGGCGTATTCTGCTCTCATGTCTTGTGCAAAGTCTCGTAGCTCAGCTTGCAACTGTATGTCCTGTCTTGAGGGACCGATGAGATTATACCTTTTTCAGCATGCTGTCTTGGTCCTGGATGCCTCCGGTGAAGATGATTCAGCTCGAGTTCTCTGTCTGTTCGATGGGGGGGAGGCGTCTCTTGTGGTGAGGTCATTTGTCTGCTGGAGATGAGAGAGAGAGATCTCGGGACGCATTACCTATAATAATTCTAACACACTGAGGGCAAAATAAATCCAATCCCTTCCACTCTATTCTCTTAATCATACTATCTGTTTTAGATGTTAAACGCCCTCTAAACACAATCAATGTCTACTAATAATTGTACCATATCCCAAAACACTGCTTTCACCCACTGTAACATGTTTACCCCAAATAACTCTTTTAGGAGACCATTTTCTTCTATAAACTTAAAAATACCTACATGCTTCGAGCACCTCATTTTTCACACACTATAAAAGAACGTCCCCATATTTCCTCCATCATTCTAATCTCACTGTTATTTAGCTGGGGAATCTTGTTCATAGAGTTTGTGCGTACAAAGCTGTACTTGTGGGTTGGTAGCCTGTTTCTACTGAAGTCATTCTCAATAATTTTGCTCAGATAAGTTATGAACAACCGATCGGTGACCAATCAGGGGGTGTGGTGGTACAGTCTAAAACATGGATCCAGTGTATTTGGTGATTCCCCTAATCTGTAAATCCCCATCACTTACATATCCTGATCACTTAAACCCATCTCATCATTTGATACAAAAACTGCATATATGGGGGGTGAATCATCTTGATTATAACCTCCTCACCTTTGGGTACCAGTGTTTCTAACTCCTTCTCTCGTTGCTCAGGTGATCTTTTGGATCTGGGGATAAGTGAAAATCTCTCACAGCTGGAGTTTTGTTAGTGATGTGGGCATTCTCTCTGAGTGAACTAATGGATCCATGTCTTACTTGATATTGTACTCCCCTTCCAACCAGAAAGGTGCCAACTGTAATGAGCACAATCAACAATGCTATTCTGACTCTTATCCCTAGGGGACCCCACAATTGCTTTGGCTTTGTTCTCGACTTAATCTCTATTTTCTCCATGGTTGTCAGTTACAGAATTTAAATTATGAGTACAAAAATTTGACTATTTTTCAGGTGTAAAACAAAAAATAGGTCTTCACTTTAGTGTACTATCTATACAAATCTAAAGACAATTCATCTATCGAGCTGTTTCTATCTTATTCTTATTTCTATTTATTGTTTTGTTCCAGCTCTGCCAAATCAGTCCTAACTTCCAATAATTTCTGGAAGGTGCCAGTGAAGGGTGACAATGTGTGAGGTGGTGTCAATTTGCTCCTTTTATCTTTACCTTTAAACCGGAGTGCCTGTGAAGTTCGTTACAACTTCTCACGGTTCCGTCCACCTGGGTTCAATCTCACTGTCTTTTGTGAACTTTCACCCTCACCCAATCACCTGGCCGAACAGGAGTCTCTTTTGGTGTCTCGTCTGGTGTCTCTGCAGTTCTCTGAACCTGTGTAGACAAGACTTGGATAATATTACTCAGAGCCCTGACATATTCATACACTTCAATTTATCTGATACCCAAAGCTGGACCACTCCTCATTGGAGAAGGCCCAAACCTCGGCATACCTTTTGTTGTTAAACACAACACTTGTTATTATTTATTAACTACTACGTCACTGAAATCAACATATCTGCACAATCATGACACTCCCTCCTTTGAGCATAACATGCTCAATTAATATTGCAATGATTACCCTATTATGAACAGAACATGTAAAACCCATAAC
>CALSBZ010041933.1:39088-62612 GCA_943591055.1 Gobionotothen gibberifrons
TTATGCGGACCACTATTTATTATCAAGGATTTTCGCGGACCACCTCATATGCAAACCGTAAAAATAAGTACATATATAAACGTAGTGTTAAAACGCAGATATTTTTTTATAGTTAATTATAGACAGTCAAAAGTAAATTGAAGCCTATCTGATACTTTTGTGACCGGTGTCTGTCTGCGTTGTGTATGTTTCTCAAAGAGGAATCAATGCCACAAGTGCGCACGCGCGCAGTGCACTCACAAAACGGGCAGACAGGTCTACAAAAAACTACCGGTATGCTTAGTCCTACATTAGTTACTGTACTGCAAAAAGCAGACGGCGCTGCTTCTCTCACTTTCTCTATCTCCACTTTCAAAATCTATTTAAATCTCAAAACAAACTACCAAATTCCCAAAGTTGTCCTGAAACAAAAAATATAGCCTACTCAGGGGTGGATCTAGGGTGGCAGGAGATTTTGAGGGGTGGCATCCCCTGGCAGAAGTATATGCTGATTTAATCGCAGTCATATCAATCAATGTTAACTTGGAAAGCCAAAATATTGATATTTTAACTGAATAACATTAGGTGACATAATTGTTGCACATCAGTAAAGCCTTAAATATAAATATATAAGATGGCAGACATAGGCCTAATTGAATGCATTTTAACTGAACAATAACTGAATTAGTTTGTTTCCCTCTTAGACCAGCAGGGGTACCAAATCTATGCAGACTGCTGCAATAAGTACATTAATTAACCGTCTCATCGATGTTTGTCTGAATTAATATGTAATATTAATAATCATATTATTCCTATCAGCTGTCAATCACTGTTATGATGCGGCGATTAACATCTTGTTCAGCAAAACGCCTCACAAACTGATTAAGATCCAAAGCTTTAGTGCGTTTTGATTCAATGCTGAGTACAGCCAAACTTGACAGCCTCTTCTCTGTCATTGTAGACTGCAAATACCTCGTTCCTTCCGTCTACAGTAAGTCCGGATACTTCTCGTTTTGCTCCGTCCAGTTCAAATGAAATAGCCGGCAATCATATTTCCACGCTCGCGCCAGGGCCGGGGGAGGGGTTACAAGGCTTGTGGTGCATTCACTTGCACTCGGACATTAGAGATTTTCTCTCATAAATGTCCGATGAGCCCAACGACCACTACCCCACTGCCTGATATCATTAGAAAGCTAGGAATCTCCTCTTTCCAACTGTGTATACAACTCAAAATGTGTCTTCGGGTCAATGCGACTGATTTCGATAGAGCAAGTCACATGAGGTGGTCCCCGAAAATCCTGGATAATAAAAAGTGGATTTTATTTAGCTTTTTTCCACGGACCACCTGCAGTACCCTCGCGGACCACCAGTGGTCCACGGACCACAGTTTGAGAACCGCTGCTCTAGACAATCAATATTTATAATAATCTAAAAGTAGGTTAGAATAAATTATGGATGATTGTTTTGTTTTATTTTATTTATTTTGTGGTTTATTATTTTAGTTAGCGTTATTTTGTTTATTAGAGATGGAATGACATGGTGATACACACTCGCTAGGTGGTGGCAGTGTAACTAAAAGCTGTTTGCGATCCGCCTTTTATAAAAGAGAAGAAGGCTCCTGAAACGCCGGGTTACGTATTGTAACCCTTGTTATATTAACACAGGCGGAGCCCTCTACTGGACTCTATGGGTACTACCTTATCCTGCGAGCATTCTCCCACTGAAAACTCTTATAGACGTGGCCGGCCATAGGCGGGCCTACCTGAATGCGTGCGCATCACACCGTATAAAAGGAGGCCTCGCCTCCTGACTGTCATCCTACACCTCTCTTCAGCGAGCGGAATAGGACAGACAGTGCCCCGAGTAGAGGGCTCCGCCTGTGTTAATATAACAAGGGTTACAATACGTAACCCGGCGTTATATCTCTCACAGGCTCCGCCCTCTACTGGACTCTATGGGTACAGTGGGCGGAGCCACGATAAATGTACGCACTGTCGTCCAATAACAACATTCCACCCTACTGCCCCTGACCGGCCTTTCTGGTCAGCAGCTGCTGCCCCACATTCTCCTTCAACCCGGTCGTGACCGTGGAGAAGTCTGGGCTGCGGCTGACAGAGCACACCCTGCCGCGCTTACCTCGCAGAAGGTGTGCCCAAAAAACAGTGATGGGGGTCCCCCCCCCGCCCTTAGGCGGACGGGGAGAACCCCCAGCCCTGTATGGGCTCACTGTGCACCCATCTCCCTGAGTCCCTAAGGCTCGCAGGGAGAGTGCCAGTGCCCCTGCCCCACACTCAAACACTGACCCCGTGCAGAGTGTGTGTGGACTAAAATGTGGAGGGCTACCCCCCTCCTGCCTCCCGGCAGGAGGAGAGCAGCCCTCCAGCCCTGTAAGGGCCCAGCGCGCCCCTCACCCATCCCGGGACCCTCAGAGGTCCCGAGAACAGCGAAGGCGCATTACGTCCGGGGAAGGGGTCAGATGCCAACTGACCCACAACCCCCCCCCCCCCCCCCTACCAGTCCTGTGTTGCCCCAGCAAGCACAGACGAGGAGAAAGAGCCAGACATGTCCAAGAGATAAAACCTTATGAAGGGGCCTGGCGTTGACCAAGACGCCGCTGTGCATATATCCCCCACACTCACACCGCTGAATAAGGCTGTCGACGCAGTCACAGCCCGTGTGGAGTGCGCACGAACCCCTGTGGGGCAGGCTCTCCCCAGTGCAATGCACTCGCAGAGCCAGCCTGCTGAACGCACTCCTTAGGCTCTTGGGCACAAAGGAGGGGTTCGGTCTGAGTGTCGCGCCGCTCCGGTCACCCCGAATTAATAAACAACTCTAACCCTAACCGACAGAGCAGTTAACTCGGACACCCTTTTGGCTGACGTTAAGGCAAGAAGCAAAGCTGTTTTCCACGACAATGCTTTCAGAGAGGAGAGCTCTAGAGGCTCAAAACGGCCCCGGAGCCAGAGCCTCGAGGACTAGGGGCAGGTCCCACTGCGGGGCGGAGGCGTGCACTACTGGGCGCCGCCTCCTGACCCCCTGTAAAAACCGCGACATCAGTGGTTGACTAAAGGCTGACCTGCCGCCAAATCCCTCCTGGCAGGACGAGATGGCTGCTGCATACACCTTCACTGTTGAATGCGCAAGCCCTCTGTCCACCAGTAACTGTAAGAAGGATAAAATAGAGCCCAACTCACAAGATAGGGGCTCTATTTTCCGCTCCTCACACCATCGCTGGAATCCTAGCCACTTTGGCCTGTAATAGGCTGTGGTGGATCCAGCTCTAGCTGCCTGGATAGACTGAATAACACTGTCAGACAATCCACCCTGTCTCAGCCTGGGGAGGCTGGCCGAGTGTGGGTAACGCCCCGATTGCACCTGCCTCTTGAAACATCGCCCCCCAGAACTGGGGGACCGCCCAGGGCTGGCCCACCTTCATCTGTGTCATCTCTGAGTACCACGGAGCCCCGACGCGATCCGGCGCTACCAGAATGACTGCCAGACGTTCTCGCCTCACTCTCCCCAGGAGAGGGAGAATGAGACGCAGCGGTGGAAAGGCGTATAGCAGCTTCCTTGGCCATGGCTCGTGTGCAAACGCGTCCACCCCCAAGGGCGGGTCGTCGCTCAGGGCCATGGAGAACCACAGGGCACAGTGATTGTTGCGCCGGCTGGCGAACAGATCCACTTCCGCTCTCCCGAACTGGGCCCAGATCTGCTTCACCACCTCCGGGTGAAGCATCCATTCGCCTGGCAGGGGGCCGCCCCTCGAATGAGGTCGGCCCGCCTGTTCTCCAGTCCCGGGATATGGAGGGCTCTCGGAGATAAAACCACCTCTGAAGCCCATACACTGTGGTGCTGTTGTCGCTCCTGACCAGTACATGTCTCCCTTGAATTAGGGACATGAAAGGCTGGAGGACTAACACTACCGCCCGTAGCTCTAGGAGGCTGCTGTGTCGAGACTCTGTTAGAGCCCAGCGCCCACCTATAGCCCTCTTCAGGCAGGTCCCTCCCCATCCTGTTCCCATGAACACTGTGATCAATTGTGCTGTGCAAAACATTGCCTTTTCCCGAGACCCAGCCATGACTATGAGGTCGTCTAGTAAAAGAAAACTCTCATGCCATGGGCGCGCAGCGGTTGAAGCGCTGTGGCCACACAACTGCTGAATGTGCGTGGGGATAGGGAAATAGCCGAACGGCAGCCGTACTCGTAGGCTATCCCCTGGAAGGCAAAACGCAGACACTTTCTGTGCTCTGGAGCAATTTCTACATGAAAGTATGCGTCTTTCAGGTCAATGGTGGTGAACCAATCGCCTGGCTGCACAAGCCCCAGTAACTATTTCATAGTTAACATGCAGAATTTCCTGCAGGAAATGTGGCGATTCAGGCAGTGGAGATCTAGAATAGGTCTGCATTCCCCTGTCTTCCTGAGACCCAGGAAGTACATGGAAAGACCCTTTTCTCTGTGCTGAGGGTGCACAACAGACACAGCCTGTTTCTGCCCCAGAGCCTGAATCCCTGCTAAGAGGAAACACATCTCCCTCCGAGAGGCCAGATTTACCTCTTGCATGCCCATAACAAACGGTGGGTGTGGGACACCCACATGTGATACAGTAGTACAGTGTATAGACATGTGGTACAGTGGGACGCTGCAAAACTGGGGTGAAAAGCCCCGTTTCAGCGTCCTGTCCATCCACCTTGTTAGCACACAGCTGAGCTTCCATTCCCCAGAACACTGTGATAATGGACAAGCACTCAGCTGTGGGGCCGCAGCTATGAAGCTGTGATACTCTCTGATGACCCATTCTGCCGCAAAACTCCCCGCGAAGGGAAGATTTGCCCCTGGAGGGTCGACACAGGAAGGGCCGATTATTCACTGAGGACCCTGAACGCACCGCCGCGCGCTGTTGCGCGCGCTCCCCCATAATGATGTTCTCACCACTACGGTAAACAGCATTAATCGGAGTCTTTATAGGCGTGGTGTGTTTTACTATGGTCCCTGAACGCACCGCCACGCGCTCCTGTGTGAGTGCGGGCTCCGCCATAATGCAGCCTTTACCACTACGGAAAACTGCATTAATTGGAGTCTTTGCTCCAGGCGTATGTGTGTTCTCTGACAGTAATACGCCGGCCATAATGTCCCTGTACCAGCATAGCGCTCTCCTTAGATAGCACTCCTGCAGTTCATCCCTATCATCTGCGCATGCCCACTAGCCACCTCCTTTACAGGAGATACAGTTGGGGCAGCGAAATGGGGAATTTGTACGGTTAACATTGTGTGTAAGTATAGCATTTGTGGAAAACAAAAGACACTTATATTTGGATACAGATCACCTCATTCTTATTAGAAAACGTAGTGATCTGCTGCATTATACAGGGAGGAGGCGGGATTCGCCCTCTCGTCCCGGGCGGAGAGATGTTCTCCCCCCGCCATCAGATCCGTGAAGGCGGGCAGCCCGTCCCCGTGAGTGCCGGGACACCGGTTCCACGGGGTGGGCCGGAGAGGTTGGGGGCGCAGTGGGCACGGCATCTCCGTGCCGGCGCCTCTCCCTTCGTCTCACCATCGCGCCCCGCTCCCTCCTCTGCAGGAAAGCCTGTAGAGGATGAGCGCACGCTGCGATGACTCCACTGAGGTCCTGTCAGCACACCACTGAGTTTCCATTCCCCAGAACATTGTGTTAATGGACAATCACTCAGCTGTGGGGCCGCAGCTAAGAAGCTGTAATACCCTCTGGCGACCCGTTCCGCCGCAAAACTCTCCGCGAAGGGAAGATTTTGCCCCTGGAGGGTCGATTATTTACTGAGGACCCTGAACGCACCGCGCGGCTCGTCCTCGGGGGAAGGGCCGCGCGCGCCGTCACAATGCCGTCTCTTTGAAACTAACATTATGGGGAAAAGTGGAATTGTGGAAAGATATAACTCTTACTCTGGAAAAAAACAATCGTTTTTACCGAATGCATTTTTCCCACACACCCACACCACTCTAGAACTAGAGTTTACAGACGTAAACCACCGTTCTCCTGCGGAGGTCCCTGAACGCCCCGCGGCCACTCTCACGAGGGCCGCGCACCCACGTATTAATGCTGCATTTCCCATTCAACGGCGAAATGCAACAACAGTACGCCGGCAATAGCGTCTCTTGAACCCGCACAGTGCTTGACAGCACTAGATTTATTCCACTCACACGCCCTCCTGCTGGCTCCCTTTACTGGGGTTTACAGCAGGGGCGGGGAGTGTAGGACAGTGTTTCCTCCTCTGGGGATGGGCAAGAAGCAGCCATTCGCTGCGATTGCTCCTTATCCTGCGAGCAAGGAGATCGCTCCAAAGAGCCCTTCCGACAACACGGGGGCTCCCAGGAGACCAACACGGTCCTCTTTGAAAAGCGCCACGCGGCGTGTTATCCAGGGACATCACACGGCGGGCAGCGGCGGCGGCCTGTGATGAAGTAGGGTCAAACCTATATCATGTGAAACCACCGAGCACCGGTCCCCGGGGGAACCGGGCCTGGGGTAAGGCCCGTGGACCAAGCTACTTATTCGGCCTTGCGGCCCAATAATCGCTCTGACCTGGTGAGGCGGGGGCATCTCTAGCAATGAGTGAGTAGCCCACACACCCGCCGCCATGACCATCATCCAGAGAGAAACCAGCCCTGCGGCACCGCCGGGCCATATCCTGGTCCCCCAACACTCGAAGCAAGGTGGTGGGGATCGGCGCCCGCTATTTCAGCTAGGGCACGAAGGACAGGCCCGGGTCTCTAGTAGTGGCGACTCCCTGGAGGTAAGATAACTCTATCTTCTTCAAACGTCTTCCGGTCTCTCGTGGAATCACTTCCGCTGGCTGAAGAGAAAGGGATGACAGTCAGGAGGCGAGGCCTCCTTTTATACGGTGTGATGCGCACGCATTCAGGTAGGCCCGCCTATGGCCGGCCACGTCTATAAAGGTTTTCAGTGGGAGAATGCTCGCAGGATAAGGTAGTACCCATAGAGTCCAGTAGAGGGCGGAGCCTGTGAGAGATATAACTGCTGGTCTGAAACTGCTGGTCTGAAACTGCTGGTCTGAAACTGCGGTCTCCGAGGCTGCAGCTTCATACTATTGCCCGCAGCGGGGTGGAGGTTCCAGGCTGGAACCTCCCCACCTCCGCCGCGGTGCACCCGGCAAACACGGTTGTTTCTCGAACCCTCCACTGTTGTCTAGCGGGTGTAACTAAAATACATATATATATATATATATATAGATATAATAAGTGTCAGTGCGATTTTACTTTGTATTAGCGTTTTATTTTGTAATTCTTAGCGTGCATGCACGCACTTCCAGTCCTGAGAGTGGAGGTGTCCTGAGACTGGCGCCTGCAGGCAGGCTCCCATGGGCAGCCTTCCATCTGTGCACAAACTTATCTCGTGCCCTCATTTGTCATGTGCACGTTTGTGTGTGTTGGAGGAGGGGCTCTGTAAGGAAGTCTGAAGGAAGAGGCAGATTTTTCCCGGTTGTGTACTTTCAAATTCTAGCGCACTCGAGCTGGTTTCTCCAAAATTACATACCCCACCTTTAACTGCAGCACTCCCAGGCTAATACAGAGTCAGGCAATGTGTTAACTCTCGCTTTTGGTAATTTTAACCGAGAGTAAGAGGTGCAGATAGTTTTAACCAGATAGTGATTTTCACCCCCTGCATTTTTTTCACTTGAGGGGGGCTGTTTAGTGTGCACCGAAACATGTTGTTTTTAGTCAGTTTTAATGTCTTTTTTTGTTTTCACCCAGGACCTGTTGTTGTCGGCTTTCTTGGTCGTGTGAGTCGGACACCAACCCACATTGAAAGCTGGACTAGAACCCTGCCACCGCGCTGTCTCACGCTTCCAACGGAGGGAGAGGAGGGTGACGCTGTGACGGCTTTCGTGTACTACTGCATCTAGTGGGTGACATTTAGCTAACATTAGCGACCACTTAAAGTTTTCAGATGCAGTTGATTAACGTTGCCTAACTTATTACTTTTGTTTTTTATGTTAACCTGCCTCGGGCCTTCTGTGTCCTGTTCGGACTCATTTATGCCCTGCAACTGGAGTACCCAAAGTGCATGAAAAACACTTTCCACTTTGTTCAGCAGGTGATGTTAATCCTTGGTAAAGTTGAGCTGGCACCCAAAATTCAGACTTTGACAAATCAGCTTACATTGTGAAACGGGGTTCTGAAAAGTTGGCTACTGTTACATATGGCAAGTATTTAGGCTTCAATATTGCATTTAGTTGTTGTTGCATGTTTGCACTGTTTGACCTATTACGGCCCATCCACACAGCGGCGTGCGATGACGCTTGCCGGCGGGCGTGTCTGAAACTCGACCAACAACCAATCACATGAATCTCCCGCCCCTGACACACAAGCAGCGGTTCGATTGGCTGACGCTTCTGCCGAGGCGTCAAAAGTTGAACATTGCTCAACTTTTGCAGCGAGGCACGCCAGCAACGCTCCGCGTCGCTTCCCCCGATGCAGTTCGGCGAAAAGTGACGTCACCCCATTCAAAGTGAATGGTGAAGCGTCAACGCACACCGCTGTGTGGACGGGCCGTAAAGCTTGTTGGCATTTCCATTTGTGTTTTATTCTATAAACTACTGACAACATCTCTCCCAAACTCCAAACAAAACAGAGAAGTCATTTAGAGCATTTATTTGCAGAAAATTACAACTGGTCAGAATAACAGAGAAAATGCTGTGTTTTCAAACCTCAAATAATGTAATAAAGTTCTTCATTATTAAACAACACAATACTAATGTTTGAACTTAGGGAGGGTTCAGAAATCAATATTTGGTGGAATAACCCAGATGTTTCAATAACAGCTTTCAATGCGTCTTGGTTGCTCCGCCACCTGTTTGTCACATTGTTGCTGGGTGACTTTATGTCTCTCCTGGCACACAAACTCAAGCAGCTCGGCTTTGTTTGATGGCTTGTGACCATACATCTTCCTCTGGATCACATCCAGAGGTTTTCAGTGGGGTTCCAACTGTTCCATGACAGGGTCTTGATCTGGTCTTCCTCCATTCACACCTGAATTGAGCTGAGGGTGGGTTTATCCAGCAGGACAATGCTCCATGCCCCACAGCCAGGTCAATCCAGATGTGATCCTATGAATGGTCACAAGCCATCACACAAAGCTAAACTGCTTGAGTTTTTGTGCCAGGAGTGGCTTAGTAAGTGAGCCAACAGCAATGTGAAAGGTGCACTGCAAAAACTAAGCCTCAAAAAACAAGAAAAATAAATAGTAAAATGAGTAGTATATTACTTAAAATAAGAAAAATTATCTGCCAACAGAACAAGAAAAATTCACTTGCCAAGACCTTCTTAAAACAAGTAAATAAATCTAGCCTAAAACGATCTACAGATATCTTAAAACAAGTGTTTTTAAACCAAAATTAAGTAAATTTGAATTGAAGCAAGGAATATCTTTAAGAATTATAATCTTATAAGGAAAATGTGCTTGAATTCAGCATATTCTACTGCTTTTGTCCCAAAATTCTATTTTATGTTAGGCAACATATCTTAAATCCAGTGCAGCTTCACTTTAAACAGGTACATTTGTCTAGATACAAAAATAAGATTTAAGAATAATTTTCTTAATATGTAGAAAAATCTACTTAAAATCTGCATTTGGTGCTATTAAAGTATTCTTAAAATAAGGCTAAATACCAAGAAACGTAGAGACAAAACCTTAAAAAATCTTTAATCCTATCAAGATATAAACTTTGACTACTTGCATAAAGAAATATATGAGTCTCAAATCATTTCTTTTAATGTTTTTATTGTTTTCAAACAGCGTAGTAAAGGTCAGTCATCAGATATGTCTTTACAGAAAAAGAGAACAATATTTCACTGTAAAATGCAACGCAAGTGAAATTCTCATGACACTTTTGACTCAGCGAACAATTTTCAATAGGACTATAAGTATGAGGGGCCGCTATGGACATTATTCAGAAATACCGTTCACATAAACATGTGAAACACTCACACACACAACTGAAACCAACATAATTTACAAACATATGTAAAAATCTCTCATATACACATATGAAACGCTCTCACACACATATGAAATCCAAAGTTATTCACATATACATGTCAAACGCACTCATATACACATGCGATACGCACTCACACACACACCTGAAACGCTCTCCCACAGATATGGGATAGTGTGTTTTATATGTGTGTGAGAGAGCGTTTCAGGTGTGTGTGAGAGCGTTTCAGGTGTGTGTGTGAGCAGGGCTCGCAATTAACGATGTCCCGGGGACCATAAAAATTCCTACTGGGACACAAATCTATTTTGTCTGGGACTATTTCGGGACAGTGACATTTTTTTTTAAAGTAAACTTCAAAATGGGTGTTATTTGCAAAGTCATTGGGCTGTCAAATCATAGAATGCATTCTACGTCATCCACTCTGCTGCTGACTGCTGCTAGACTCGCGCCAATGCAACGGTCACGACAGTTAAAAAAAGAAGAAAGAAATGCTGAGGTGGTTGAATAAACAGCCCCCTGATGCAAGCCCCAATTCTGCCGACTCCCGAAACGAAAACATCCCAAGTCCTGGTCATGATGCATCGTCTTCCACTGTGGTAAGTTAGTTGTCTTAAGTGTCAATGTTAGCTAGCGCTAACTAGCGCTAGCTAACGCTAGCAACTGAAGTGTGCCTAGGGCTGCGTTTCACTTCAGTTAAATGGATTCCTTGCGTCCCTCACTTGCGTCGTTTCCCTGCGACTAGTCCCTCCCACCAGGGAAGCATGGAGGGACGCAAGGAAACCACGAGAAGCAGGGAAATGAGTTTTAAGAGCAATGGGACGTCCTTTCCTCCGGAGCGTCACGTGAAGCGACGTCTGTTTGTGATGACGCCGCACAGCTGATCGTCTGACAGCAGCCAGCTCTGTCCCCGTTATTTCCACACACACACCCGCCTCTGTTAGTACACATTTACTGACACAAACATGTGTATCATCTGTTGTAGACCCAAATACATTAAATAAAAGAATAACTCATTCTCAAAAAAGATAAACGCCATTCTTAAAATGTATAAACGAAAAAAGCGATCATCAAAATGTTTCCAATAAATGAATACAATTATTTTTGACCACTTTGTGGTTCAGATATATCACATATTTGTAACTAAATGATACATTAATTTAAACAAAACACTGTATAAACTGAGGAGTGACTCCCGTGAGGTTCATGTATTTTCTTCACTCCGCTTGAATGAGTAAGAGCAAGATGATTGACATTCATGAATGAAGATAGAAGATCAATTTATATTCCTATAGTACTACTGACTTGTGAGGATAACTTGTAATTAGAACTGAAAACAGATACATTTATTAAACTGTATTATGGAACTTCTGTTTTTTTATTATCATTCATACCACTTTTATTGCCAGATAGAGGGTTCCGATCATAACACACAGAGACCATACAGCCATACCATATTGAATTGAAAAATACAAATCAGAATTCTTCAATGTTGACATGACAATAATAAATTAGTCTGGATATTGAGAAACAATAGAAACATGTCTTAAAACAACTCTCTTCCCTTCTACTCTAGGAGAGGCAACAGATCAGACTAATATTCATGTTTAAAAGAATAAGTATTTTAAACTTACATGGCGGACCAGAGTCTATGGTGTGATGATTAAGTGACAAAAAAGTATCAAATTATATGTATTCTGCATAATTGGGGGGGGTGACAATACAAAGTAGAATTCGGGACAGTTGTGGGACACTGAGGAAAAAAGTTAATTTCGAGCCCTGTGTGTGAGTGCGTATCACATGTGTATATGAGTGCATTTGAAATGTATATGTGAATAACTTTGGATTTCATGTGTGTGCGAGCGTTTCATATGTGTATATGAGAGATTTTTACATATGTTTGTAAATTATTTTGGTTTCAGTTGTGTGTGTGAGTGTTTCACATGTGTATGTGAACGGTATTTCTGAATAATGTCCCTAGCGGCCCCTCATATATAAGTGCCCTAATCACTTATGAACTTTTTCCAGTCGGCGATAGCCTTTTTGTATGAAGTAGTCATGTCACGGTCGTGAATGGCATCCAAGAGGACTTCTGTCTGCACCACAGACAGAAGTGTTGCAATGCACTTAGGATAGGTGAGGTGAAAGGTGTAATAACATGCCATGAGATACATCACGCTTTCATGAATGTCCTCTTTTGGGAAGATGAGCACGGGCATGGTTCCAATGGCCAGTATACAGTTGGTTTCGCAGATGATGACAACTGGGCTGGAGAGTGGTCGTGTCTGAAGAAAGGTGTTGGGGTCTTCTGCAGACTGACACAAAAACAGACAAAGAAATCATCACAAAAAGCCAAACAAATATGATCACAACATTTCAGTCTTTGTATCGACATGAGAAAATTCTTATAAATGTTCTTACCTCAAGGACGTGGAGCACAGCCTCACTTGCATGCCTTAACTTCTTGGGTGGGGCCATAGGTGTGAGGATTGACAGCCTGCCTCCTCCTATTCCTCTTTGTCTATGTTGTGTCGTCTTGATCTGTCTTTGGTTTTCTGTCTTCGTTGTGTTTTGTCTTGTTTAGATCTGTCTGTGATTCCCTGTCGTTAGTTTCCCTGGTGTGTCTAATTTACTCGATTGTGTTCACCTGGGGCCTTTCTCATTTCATCAAATCCCCCTCCTCGACTCCTCGGTCCTCCGATAGTGACCCGGAAATGAATTTCAGCGCGCCATGTTGAAGGACATCTCATGGTTGTGAGTTGTGAGTGTATTGTTCTTGACCCTAAGAAACAGTGATGCTGCTCTGCTCCAGAGGATTTAAAAAAAGATATCCCAATATCCCCCCCCCCGCTCAGACAGCACCCCGCCAAAGCAGTAAACCTAGGGGAAACACTGACATCTGTCCATCAGACAGAGGGCTGCTGTGCCTCCTGTCATCATTAATGGACGTCTCTTTAAAATGACCGCTCAGAGGAGAGGAGTTCTCATTTCTCTAACCGCCTGCTGCTTCCCCTCCTCTCTCCTCGGTTCCCCTCCTCGGCTCCTCCGCTCGCATCTCCTGTGGGCGGGACTAAGTATCAAGGATAGGAGTCGAGGAGGGGGGTTAGCTGAAATGAGAAAGGCCCCTGGTGTCCTTGTGCTTCTCCTCCCCTTCTCAGCTGTTTTGTGATTACCCCTCTGTGTATTTAGTCTTGTCTTTTCCTTTGTTCAGTGTCGGATCGTTTTTGTTTCTGGACTTTGTTCTACGGTGAGTGTTCCTGTCTGTCTTATAGTAGCCTGCATATTGGATCCTGCTTTCTACATGCTCCGTAACAGAACGATCCGATCAAATATGGACCCAGCGGATTCACCTTTTTTGATGCTGCAGGCTGATCGTCTTGGGTGCACTCTTGAGTACATTTTTCGTACATGGGATGAAGCCTCATCTATACGGGGTAGAGTGGCTGCATTGAAAGAGGCACGCCAGGAGGTTGCTCGCAAGCCCTGGCTCAGGAGTTTGTTGCCTGAGTGGCTACAACTTTTTTCCAGTAGTCCAGGAAACTTCTCCCAAGCCTCGAACCCTTTCCTGGGATCCGACTACTGTGCTGGTAGAGGTCCACGGTGTCTCCAAGGGGCCTGTAGGAGACGCAGGGCCAGGATTCCAGCCCGTGCCCCAGCAGCCATGTTTCCGGCTCCAGTGCCGGCCCCAGCAGCCATGTTTCCGGCTCCAGAACCGGACCTTTCAGCCATGTTTCCGGCTCCAGAACTGGACCTTACAGACATGTTTCCGGCTCCAGAACTGGACCTTACAGCCATGTTTCCGGCTTCAGAACCGGACCTTACAGCCATGGTGTGTGCCCCTGTTCCAACCATGGTCCAGACTCCAGTTTCGGCTCCAGCTCCCCATGTCCTGTCGGCGTACCGGCCGACTCCAGCACCTCGTCTCCTGTTGGCTCTCCGGCCAACGCCAGCTCCATGTCCAGTTCCATTGGAGGCCCCGCCGACTATTCTCCTGCCGGGGGTCCTACCAGCTCCATGTCCAGTTCCATTGGAGGTTCCGTTGGAGGTCCCGCCATCATCTGTCTCGTCGGGGGTCCTGCCAACTCCTGGTCCTGTCCCGTTGGAGGCCCCGCCATCATCTGTCTCGTCGGGGGTCCTGCCAACTCCTGGTCCTCTTCCGTGGGGGATCCTGCCGAGGCCTATCCCACCGGCTCCGGTTCCTGTTAGGCCGACACCGGGCTCTGCTCGGTCTCTGGAGCTGTCTGGTCTTCGCCCTCGAGCCCGGCCTCCTGAGAGCCGCAGTCCTCGCCCTCGGGTCCGGCTCCCTGACTCTTCCTGCCTTCGCCCTCATGCTCGGCCTCCTGAGTTTGCCCGCTCTGGTCCTCGCCCCATCGTGGACTCTGCCATGCCCCCGGGCCGTCCGCCCGAGACCCCCACCATGGACTCTGCCTTGCCCCCGGGTCGTCCGCCCGAGACCCCCACTATGGACTCTGCCTTTCCCCCGGGCCGTCCGCCCGAGAACCCCTCTAAGAACTATGCCCCCTGGGCTGTCCCGTCCTCCTGACCCCCTCCACCCACCCTGGTAGGTGGCCCTAGTGTTGTATTATGTAATATGTGTATTCAATAGGGTTGGGTACCGAGAACCGGTTCCGGTTCGGAACCGGTTCCAACATTTCGATTCCAACGGCATCATTTAGAAATGTGAATTTCGGTTCCGCTTTTCGATGCCTGAGGAAATGTTTCTCTGTCTGTTGACCATCTCGGTCCGTCTGCGTCGCGTAACGGCTGCGCCGCGGTTTTGCCGCAGACGGACCCGGTGGAATCTCGGGGTGATGTTCGCCTAGGGCGCCAGATCTGACAGCTCTGGGAGAAAAACTAAATGTTTTGACCGTTGGTGCTCATCCTAATTTTCGGCCTTGATGTAACAACATTCATAATTAAGTAAATGTAATACCCTTTAAAAGTTGGACTGTTGCACTGTTGTAGCTTCAGTGGTTCTCAGGTTACAGTTACATAGCAGTGAATATTACTGTAAACTAACCTGTGTAAAAGTTTCTCGAATAAATGTAATTTTATTGGTGGAAGAAGCATGTATCATTTTTTTACCCTGCCCCTCAAAGAATCGGAATTGAGAACCGTTAAGAACTGGAATCGAAAAGTAGAATCGGAATCGTGGAAATTCAAACGATACCCAACCCTAGTATTCAATAAGCATATTTGAGTCATTTATTTATAAATAATGAGACAGATCTGATTTAATTGTCATACCATTTCTCATTTCAAATTTGGTCTAACGTTAACCAAATTAGGAAGCATAGTTGTACATACAACGAATTTGCTTACATGATCCAGTTCTCCAAAGCAAGGATAAGCTTTAAGAATCTTGGAAGGCCTGTCCTGCTCCTTTGTAACATCAGAGTCAATGAAGGCCCTTCTCGCTTGGATTTCGAGGTCCAGGAGCTGAGCAACATCCATCTTGTTTGGTCTGGCCTTGGTTTTATACATCGCCTGTAGAGTCTTATAGTGTCTCGTCTGGGTCTGTGGGCTCTCAGTTTCTGATGCTAGAAAACATAAACCCCACTATTTTCATTTCTGATGTTAAAGTTTAAATGAGACATTAACACACAAACAGCCATAGTGACTGACACAGGGCAAACATAGATGAGTAATCTTGAATAAAAAAGGGTTCTAAAATAGCTTATTGATATTGTTACATTTTCTTGAAGAGATTGAACTATCTACTTACTATTTCAATTTCTGTACTTACCACATAACTGTTCAGCCTCCGGGGCGCTGCATGGAGATGGTGGTGATCTCTCCAAGATCAAGGTTGATGCGGTGGATTCATCAGTGGACGTCTCATGGCTGCTCTGAAAGCTTAAACTCCTAGGCCTCTTTCTTGAAGGAGTTGAACCCTGCTTCTTTTTGGGGGTTGTCACATTCTGGATCCTTTTCAAAAGCTGCTTTTTCACAGTTTCCTTACAAGACACACACACACAACAGGTTGTGTTATAACTCACATTAAACAAACTTGTATCAAACAAAATACACCATACAAGCAGTTGCACAGAGCTCTTATTGAACTGGATAAAACAAATCACTCCCAGTTTGATAGGCAAATGATTGCGGTGCTTTGTCTGAACCATGAGTTGAAAACTTGAATAGTGACATACCCACTCAGCTCTACTGGTTTGAGATCTGTCACGAAGCATTGGGTAGTACTCAATTAGACGCTTCGCCATTACAGTGAGTTCACGGCTGCATGGATAGTTAAAGTCATCCCCAGCTGCTCTTTTAATGGAAATCATGCTTGTGACTGTATTCCTGATCAATCGACAGCGAAGATCTTTGGAAAGGACGTAGTCTCCTTCTTCTCCAGCACGCTGCTTTTCAGAAAAGGTGCTTCGTGATTGCTCCAATTCTGTGTCTGTGTATAAGACATACAGTGGACTAGGAAGCTGTACGGTTCTGCTGGCACCATGTTGGGGTTGTGGGCTTTGAGAGGGGAAGGAGGGTGGAGAAAAGACAGGGGATGGAGATGGGTTGGGGCAGGAGGAGGAGGAAGAGGAGGGAAACAAGGAAGGTTGGGGGGTGGGAATAGGGCTGAAATCACAAGTCCCATGAGAGGTACTGTTAGTAAATTTAAAATCAATGGTGATAAGGTGTAAGTTGAATTAAATACAATATTTGATTTAAATCAGTTTTATTCTGAAAAACCGGAAGTTCACTAACTGTTAACTTGACACTTTTATTCTGAAAATTCGTCACTTCCAGTTAGCATTAGCATCTGACAAATGCTACGGTTTTAAACCATGATAGAAGGTGAAATGACATGTGATGTTCTAAACTGAGCACACTGGGATTAGCACTCATTTATTGGCGCTGAATAATGTGTAGCAGGAATGTTTAAACACCACAGACACCAGAATGAAGTAATTTAGCAACAGAAAAGGCACCACATGCATTGGACCCGCCCCCGATGACGCCGGCCAATAGGAGAAGACCTCAGAAGACAACAGGGAGGCCAAGCCAGGGAGCAGCGCTCTTCGGACCCCCGACTGAACTGGGCAGACAGATGGGGAGAGTGTCTCCTTGCAATTTCATTTGTACACCACTGCATCTTTTGTTTAATTAAATGCTGTTAACTTTTATAAGCTTCCCTTGACTCTTTTCAGTCTCTCCTGCCTTCAGGGTTTGAAATCGCTCACAGTACTCGGTCTACACAGGTCTCTCTCCTGGCCCTGTATAAAATATGCATATGTATATATATATATATACAGTGATGCAAATTAGTCGCTTTTCGGCGCCTCCCGCTTTTTTAACGCTGATTTGGGTGACTTGTGTAATTCGTGGAGAACCGAAGAGTTTTCGTTTTGGGGGGGGGGGGGGGGGGGCCGTCAGTCCGTCCGTCCGTCCGACTGACAGACAACTTCTCACTTCAAAAAAGATTGCAAAATAATTAAACAAGCGAGTGCCTGTTTTTCCTGGCCAATGACAGGTTCCTTGAACACAACACGAGCGTAACGTGTCTTCACGTGGTTATGTCGTCTGAAAGTAGACTAGACACTAGAGTCGTCTGGTCTGGAGTGTAGACTAGAGTGCTGACGGAGAGCACCGGAACGCCGCTCCAGCTCTTCAAATATTGCAGTACCCATAAGGAGCCGTACACATGCCGCAGTGTTTGCGTGGCTGTGTCTTTAGTTGTAAGCACAGTGAAGATCTGTTGTTATTAGCATCTGGTTAGCTAGCTATGCTAACGAATTTAACGAGCTTTTCTACAACCAGGTGGAAGAGAGCTCTCTCCTGAGAGGCTCAAATAACCTCAGCTCAGTGAGGTTAAGGCACACCTTGATATGATCATTATAGTTATTAATGAGACATTAGAGACTAAATTAAAATCAGGTATAAAATACTATATGACAGAAACAAAAAAGTTGTTAAAAATAACAAGAATAGAGTTTAAAAGGCCAGTGATTTGTAAAATATCCAAAAAGAAAAAATCTGCTTACAGTTTTATTTCAAATGGGTGTTGAAAGAGGTATCCATAGATCTCCTCATGTTGCTCTCGAAGTGCAACAGATGCTTTTAACTTCAATATTTAAAAAAAAATCTTCCCGGGGCAGACCCCCCTAGAGGAGGTTAGGTCCCCCCCACTTAAATCATGTTCACATGGATAGGATACTAAATACATTTGCACACATCTTGTGTCCATATCTTTCTGTTTGGGTGATCATGCCACACCGTGCACGTGCATGCATACGCAAGTCATGGTAAAATATCTGGATTAAGAGGTTACTTTTTCTTTGCACAGAATGAAAGAAAGGCCAAATGAATGGAACCTCTGTCTCCTATTGATATGAGTATATTATAAAGAATAGCCGTTAATTGAAGCATTATAGCACCAGGCCTTTGTCAGATGGTATATTACGCTGTTTTTTTTCTGCTTCGAATAGTTCTCTCTTTTTTCACCATACCTGTGTTTGCATCACTGTATATAAATAATGGTATTTACAATGAAAAGAGCACTACACTGTGACAAAAAAAAGAATCAACACAACCAAAAAACTCTCTTACTGCATGATGACTACGTAGGAAAGGCTTACTTGGTAACAGGTTTAAAGTCCCTCAAATGTTAGAATCTGGAATTACCTCATTTTCATCATGAGTGAGTCTCCAAATGGTTCTTCTTCTTCTGAAGTGCTCAGGCCCGGGAAGGAGATCACGCAAGTCCTCCTTAGATAGGCTGGGCAGCATGTATCTGCTTATATTAGCAGCTGAAAACAGATTTAACCACACAGTTAATAATAAGGTAAAAAGCAACTAATAACATATTTATCTAAATACATAAATGAAAGAGTAATGTACATTTCTGGCTGGCTTCACAATATTGTATTTAACATTAAAACATGTATTGCACTTACTTATAATTGACATTTAAAAAATTGCTGTTACAACAGCCCGCACTATCATACAACAACGCATTGGGAAATGCTGTCTACAACAAAAAAGGGCGCCAAAGATGGCTATGCTAAATGCTTTACTGTCAGTTGTGGAAGGGTCATTTGCTTCTTGACATTATTTCTGGCAATAATACAGTATAAATTAAAATGTTAACCACGATTTGTCATTTGTGCAGTTATTAACAGCTTACAGTAGATATTAGCTACGTTAACACTAGATATGTAGCCAGCTAGCTAGCTTACTTTGTATGCTAACTTGTTGTCCAACCGATTCAAATAATGTAAAGCTTTGCTGGAGAGGTGCAGCATAAAATACACAATTACATTACCTTTTAATGCTGCAGTTGCTATAGCATCCATGCCCGGATATGTGATATCTCTTCCATTTTCATCCATGGCGTAGTTAAATGTGAAATCACGGAGGTTCAGTCTTCTGCCTGAAGGAAAGCTACTGTAGCCAGCAACCCTGAAGCTAGGTGCAGTGGTGCACCTGACCTAACACACACCCTTAACGGACCCTTTTCGCGGTTACCATTGGAAGGTATCATTTCTTAAAAAAAAGAGGGGTGACAGAAATATTGTATATGTTGCAAATATTAGGAATATTAATAACTGATGCGGTCATAGGTAACATTTCAAACATCTGTTTCTAGATGCACATCATTCCACAAGTTATTCCCAGGCATTTTTATGATGTGTATATATATATATATATATATATATATATATATATATAGGAACATGACTCACCGGCCTCCCCCATACAGCTAGAGAATGTGATAATCCCAATTCATTAGTTATTTTCCCCAACGTTTACATGGCCTGCTGCAGAAACGTTTTAATAACTTTTACTTTTGGAAGATTTCACGATGCTTTGGCGGTGCGTTATCTGCTGCGTTTTTTAAACTTTTTCACTGAAAGTATTATTGAGCCATATTAATCGACTGCACAGTCGCAGCCCTGACTTCAGGTTGCTCTGTGGCATTGATGGATGCACTGAGGAATATAGAGTGTACAACTCATTCTACCATCATGTAAAGAGAAGACACTTTCAACATCTTTTTGAAGACACCAGATCTTAACTAATCAATCTGCTAGGCTACTAGCAGGCGGCATCTGTCAACCATATATTTTTAATTCAGCAGTTAGCTATGTAGTGTTTTTGTGGGGATGAAAAAAACGTTAAAAAATATGCATTATGTTGGTAACGTTTGGCCACACTTACTAAAACAGTAAATCACAAAAAATGATGGTTTTCCACGTTTTCACTCTGCAAGATCCTGCAAGGTGCATGCATCACTGTCAGGATCTGCACATGATTTGTTGAATTCACAGTTTTAGCAAATCAGAAATAAATCCCAAATTCTTTACCCACTATTAAAGGTGGGGTAGGTAAGTTTGAGAAACCGGCTCGAGATACACTTTTTGTTATATTCCATGGAATGTTTTTAACATCCCGATAGCAATGAATATCTTAAGTGCTTTGACAAAAAATCCATCAAAAAATGTAATCTGTGGAAGCTGTAGTACTGTAAAAAGAAATGTCATCGTTTTGATTTCCGGACTGAAAAAATGTAATAGTGTTACCCAGACAATGGACAAAGTGCTACTGCTTATAGTTAGCAATTGTTGCTGAAATAAGTCTTACCCCCAAAGTTTGTTTAATGTGAAAATAATCTTAGATAGATAGGAATTCAATATTTAAATTGCTCTTTTAGTGAAGCTAAATACAATTTCAAACAATCTTGTTTCTTTGATATGTTGTACACTGTGACGCAGGGAACTGCGTCACTAGGGACTGATGGCTTTGGGCCGGGTGATTGTGCGCACCTGGGGGTTGTCTCCTCCTCCCCCTCACCTGTGTTTAATTGTTCCCCCTCACCTGTGTGTCATTAGTCTGTCTATTTAAGTGCTGTGTTTTGTTGTGCTTGGTGTCAGTGAGCTGCTGGTGGCCGCAGGCTGATCACATTGAACAGATAATTGAGGCTGTGTCAATTGTGTATGCATGTGTGCAGTGGCGGCTGGTGGAAAATATTTTTGGTGGGGCTGTTGACATAGTGAGTAAAACCATTTTTTTTGGAGAAATGACACCTTAAATTATGACTATTTTTATAATCCAGTAACCACACTACAGTTACTAACATTGCCCCGACACGTGTTACTTCCTTACTTAAATCAGTCATAATCAAACCTCAAAACACCTGCAAAGAACACATGCTAAGGTGAAGCTAACACACAGATATAAACAAATAGAAAACAACCGGAAAACAGAGAGACTCACGTAGTCTGTTTTCCGGTTGTTGCCTGTTTTGAATGACGAATACACACTACCGCCGCCCGCTGGTCAGGAGAGTTATTGCCACTCACGCATGCGCAGTTGCGAATCTAGTTCAACCGCAGCGCAGCGTCATACTACTTAATGAAAAGTCAAGTATAATATTAGTCAAATATGAAGAAGTTAAACTTTAAACATTCATGACTTAAACATTTTATCCAGGATAAAAGCCACAGCTACAGATGAAGCACTTAATTTCGGACAGTTTGAAACGCGAGGGCAGTGATTGGTAAGTGGTCTGCCCTCGCTCAAGGGAAAGCCTCCAGCTTGACTTGAGACCGCCCCCGTTTTAAATAAATGTAATTATAATGAAGCCAGCTGCAATGGATCATTGATCCACCAGGGGGTGCAGTGGGGTTCCACACTGGTGCTCATGTGAAATAAAGTCTGATGTCTGACGCTGGATGTACAGCGGTCAGCGGAACTTAATGTACTGTAGTCGAAAAAAACGAACGGGAGGAAATGCAGCCCGGCTCTCGATTTTTAATCCTAAATTAAGCATCATCTTAAACTCAATATGAACGTCAGTAACTCACTACAAATATGTATATTTTTAATGGAGCCTCGACGGTGTAGCGGAGGGATCTTGCTCATCATGAAGGGTGTTCCCCATAAGGAACAAGTCGCTGTAAATTATCCCGTTTATTACATGGCCAAATTCTCAACAAAGTAACGACACGACTCCCAATATTAATTGAAATGCTTTTATGGATTTAGAAAATGTTTTTATTGATTTAAAAAATAGTTGTATGTATTGATATAAATTGACATGCATCCGCTAAGAAAAATAGTCCGTTGTGACATCGCGTAAAACAGATTTCGACATTACATTAATTGCTTATATCCACACGCCTCTTCTCCTCATATTCACTACCTAAACTAGTTATAAATATGTTTATTTGTACTGTCGGCCGGGTCACTCATTACTGGGTAATAAGCTGCTGCATGAGACAGACACTGACGCTACCCGAAGAGAGGGAGGAAAAAGAGAGGCTCCGTGTATTTTATATATTATACAGTAGGCCTATAGTCGTTATTCATTTGTTTTAAAGCTCAATAAATAACAAAGAAGACCTTTGACCGGCACTTTTATAATTTTGTCCAGAAGATTTCAACTTTAATACACGTTGACTGGCGAAAAACTCTGCCCGGTTCCCCCTGCAACCATGACAACTATGCTTCTTCGCTGCTTTTGTGGGGGAAGTTACAGCGCCAGTTACAGGCCCGGCATAAGTACTACAGCGTGAGAAAGACGTGAATCCAGGACAGCTGGAATGCGGAAATGGAGGCGTTCTAACAGATGTATGCATATTCGACTAATCACTCCCCTTTTAAACTGTGTTTTTTAATTTTTTACTGACCTATTGGAATGATTTCTTAATTTAGGCTATTTTTTACAACGTGTGTTGGAAGGATTTATTAAATTACTATGAATATTTGGGCTAAATGAATTGCCATCTTTTAAACTCAGACATTTATCCCTGACTTTGTCATACCATTTTAACAGAGCCCCCCAATTACCCCCAATTATTTAATACAATTTGCGCTTCACCTTAAATATCTAAAATAATGCATTAGAAGAATAAACCTGGCTTTATCCAAAGTTGAGATTTCGATTCCTGAAATGTGTTCAAATATGCACATATTTAATCAATTTAGCTGATACAATAATTGCATTAAAATCAGTAGCACGAGAACTTCTGTTTTCTCAGTATAAAACATTGATTTTAATTTCTAACAATACTGAAGGAATAAAAAGAGGAAACAATTGTATATGTATACCATTTATTTTTACGAGTCACAGTTTTTTTAATGTCACAGATATAAATACTATTATTAAAGTATATACAGCCTATCTGCGGCAGAAACCAGGGCGAGGTGTCTCTGGATCAGTCTTTCTTGGGCTCCTCAGTCTCTCGTTCACCCGGTTTCGAATCCTATGCCACTGATCCGTGGTCAGGCCTGGGAACCGACGGGAGACACTGGACTCAAGTGCCTGCCTTACATTTAGGGGAAGGGGCATTTTCCCTTTGCTCCCGCTCCAGTTTGTTACTTTTGCCATGTTGGCATACGTCTCAAATGGCAACATCGCCATGAACATATCGCCCGCATATTTCTCAGGGCGATGCTGTCCCTTCTGAAAGCAGTCCTCGAAGCAAATGCCCTCGCGTTCCGCGGAAACGGCCCTGGTGGCGGTGGGCACATCAGGTCGTGGTGTTCCTGCCGACCCCGGATTGGCCGCTGGCACAGTCGGTATGGGAGCGGCCGGACTTGGCAC
>CALSBZ010041935.1:0-25169 GCA_943591055.1 Gobionotothen gibberifrons
TTGAAACGCGCCTGGTGGGTTACGACGCAGGAGGAGGTCGCAGCAGGCCCACACATTTGTAAGTGTTCTGGCCACTCCCTGGAGGACATTTGGACAAGTGTACTCTAAATAACTTATTTTTAAGTTAGTGTGCTATGTGTTGAGTGTATTTTATTGTATTTTCCTTCTCTGTAGTGTACTCCTAGTGGTTTTATGATGATACTGAAAACTGTATATTTCAACCTTAGTAGCCATAGTGCAGGCTCCAGCACAATCCTCTGTATTGGAACCATGTTCACTTACATTGTCCCTTTCAAATGAAATGGAAATAGTAAACAATAGTGGAAGCTATCCCCAAGAACAACATTCGAAAGCTGAATATGAGGAAATTGAATTATATAAAGTGAAAGCATTTTGAATTGTTAACATGTTACTGTTATAAGTTTCACTTTATTATCTATCCTCAGGATCCTTTCTTAAGTTTCTGGCACCAGCAGCAGCAACGGAAAAGGATAAGGTGCCCCCTCCAAATGCTGATGATGGTAAGTTAAGTATTCCACTTTTAATTGATTAGGCTATACTGTGCATTGCACTCCAAAGATTCCTTGTAACATGATATTCCCTGTTTCTTTTTTGGTCATAGCAGTTCAGTCAACAAACACCGACTCACCATTAGTCACCACTGGGTCACCAGACCCACCGTTCACCCACACACTAACCTCCTTTTCCCCTCTCTCTCCAATACCTCATTCACACCAACGGAACTCCGGTTCAAGCACCGTGTTAGAGCTTTTCAGGTTCAGAACCGGTTCTTCGGTTTAGCTCTAGCTCTTTTCACACAGCCCAGAGTCCACTGGTAATGCGTCATTGCGTCATCGTTTGCGTCATGACGTTACCATTTGCGTGCCTGCTTCATAAAGCCAAACCGCGCGGATGAAATCAGTTGCATTCATTTCTTATGGCTCTATCTGCAGCTTTTGCGGAGTCATTTCTGTGGTGACTATATTCTTATAAACAAGTGGACTCGTGTCAATAAAGGTTTTTTTAAAACACAACTGCTTCCGAGGTCGATCTTATTTCTTAAGGTGGACTGAACCATGAGTGTGGAGTAACGTTGTATCTTTCATTTAAATTAACTGTAACCTTTACCCAGGTATGTAACAGCTGTTCTCAAATGAACACGGGAAGTAAAGTTTAATATTTATAGTTTTATAGATTTATAATTAGTTGTAATGAGAGGTGATCAACGTGAATGCTCAGGTTCCACCTTAACACGCAGACACGTTGCTTCCCGATGAGCAGAAACCTTTATATATACAGTCTATGGCAGAAACACTGAAACTCTTGTTAAGTTTCTCCATCGTTGTGTACAAACTGGATAAAACGCGGACTTTCTGTTGTTGTTCAGGAGTTGATCCTGCCTCTGCCCCCGCCTCGACGTAAGCGTGACGTATGTGGTGCTTTTGCTCTGGCCGGACAATTTTTTGGTGCTCGAAATGAACCGGATTCCGGAGCTAAGAGGCTGCTCAGCTGCGGTGTGAAGAGGAAAACCCGGTGCTTTTCAAGCTCTAGCTCCGGGCCGGCCCTGAAACACCGTTGGTGTGAATGAGGTACAAGTGAGGTTCTTACCCTCATTACCTCTGCCCGTCCTACCACCTGTCCTCTGGACCCTATCCCCTCAAACCTCCTTCAGACTATCGCTCCTGATATTCTACCATTTCTCACCCATTTCATCAACACTTCTCTAACTTCTGGTCACTTTCCAAACAGTCTCAAGGAGGCAAGCGTAAACCCTCTCCTAAAGAAACCCACTCTCAACCCGTCTGATGTTATAAACTACAGGCCCGTCTCTCTCCTCCCGTTCCTGTCTAAAACACTTGAACGCGCTGTCTTTAAACAACTCTCCTGTTATCTCCATCAGAACAACCGTCTGGATCCGCACCAGTCTGATTTCAAGGCAGGTCACTCTCCTCGCTGTCTCTGAGGAACTGCACACTGCTAAAGCAGCCTCCCTCTCCTCTGTCATCATCCTGTTGGACCAGTCTGCTGCATTCAACACGGTGAACCATCAGATCCTCTTTCGCACTCTCCAAGAACTTGGAGTTTCAGGCTCTGCACTTTCCCTCCTCACCTCATACCTCAAAGACCGCACCTACAGGGTAACTTGGAGAGGGTCCGAGTCCGACCCTTGTCAATTAACTACAGGGGTCCCTCAGGGCTCTGTCCTTGGTCCCCTCCTCTTCTCTCTGTACACAAACTTGCTCGGATCAGTCATTAGCCCGATAATTCATACCACTGCTACGCTGACGACACCCAATTAATTCTGTCCTTCCCCCGCTCAGAGACCCAGGTCGTCGCACGCATCTCTGCTTGTCTAGTTGACATCTCTCAGTGGATGTCTGCTCACCACCTCAAGCTCAACCTTGACAAGACTGAACTGCTTTTTCCTCTGGGAAAAGATTGTCCCACTCTTGACCTAACAATCAACATCGGCACCTCTGTTGTTTCCCTTACTCAGACTGCAAGGAATCTGGGTGTGACCCTAGATAACAACCTGTCCTTCACTGCAAACATCGCTGCTACAACCCGCTGCTGCAGATACACTCTTTACAACATCAGGAGGATACGTCCCCTCCTGACCCAGAAAGCGACGCAACTTCTGGTCCAGGCTCTCGTCATCTCACGCCTAGACTACTGCAACTCCCTCCTGGCTGGTCTACCTGCATGTGCCATCCGACCTCTGAAGCTCATCCAGAATGCAGCGGCTCGTCTGGTCTTCAACCTTCCTAAACCACTCTTCCGCTCCCTTCACTGGCTTCCAGTAACTGCTAGAATCCACTTCAAGACACTGGCACTAGCGTACCATGCTGTGAATGGAGCCCTTCCTACATCCAGGACATGGTTAAACCATACACCCCAACACGTGCACTCCGCTCTGCATCAGCCAAATGGCTCGCTGCACCCGCACTGCGAGGGGGACCCAAGTGCCCATCAGCAAAAACACGTCGGTTTGCTATCCTGGCTCCAAAATGGTGGAATGAGCTCCCCATTGACATCAGGACAGCAGAAAGCCTACAAGTCTTCCGGCGCAGACTAAAAACTCACCTCTTTCGACTCCACTTTGAGCAATACAAAAATTACTAACAAAGCACTTATATACAGGGCTGCACATAACTGGTGGAGAGAGAGAGAAAAAAAATCGCAGGGGGTAGCTTGGAGTTGCTATAGCAACTCCAACAATTGGCCTAGCAATGGCTTAGCAACCCCATTGTTTTGTTATGAAAATGTATCTATATTTATACACATTCTCGCGAGATCTATCAGGGGTCGTTGTAAGTTAAAGCGCAAACTGTTACTTGTCTAATGTTGTTATAATTCTCAGTATGTGAACACAGATCGAAAATGGAAAGATTTCTCACAAGTCAGCGTAAACGACCGTGATCTCCAACGGAGCCGGTCCAGCCGGACAACCCTGTGTGTGTGCGCCTGTGTTTGTGTGTGTCTGTCTGTTTGCGGTGTGGTGATGAGGTTAAATGCCACAGCATGCCAGTTGAAACAGTGAACGATTGCTATTGTGTACTTGTACGCTCAGGCCCCAGGTGTAATGGTATTATACAAAAATATTGTAGGAGCACAGAAACAGTGTTCAAATTCTGCTTTTACAAACTTATTTTGGTTGTGCTTACCTTGCAAAGTAATGTTATAAGTGTCAAAGGAATGTTTTAATGTAAATATTAATGATTATTGTAGCGTGTCCAAGTTAATAGTTATTTCAGTTATCAGATGTGCACAGTTTAGTAGCCTACATTTGTAAAGTTATTTAGGCAATGTTGTTGGTGGGAGTTAGGGAGCGACCGCCCCTTCCAGGTGTGTGTGTGTGTGTGTGTGTGTGTGTGTGTGTGTGTGTGTGTGTGTTTTCCGGTGTGTGTGGAGGGAGTAGGAGACGGTAGGAGTTGTGTTCGAGTGTGGGGAAAAGTCATAATGAGTGTTATACTATTGATTGGTTCTGTAAGGCGTGGCTGTGGCCGTTGTTACGACCCTGGGTCGTTAGGTCATGTGTGTGTACATTTTTCCCTCCTCCTGTGTCTGTGAGTGTGTGGTTGCAGTCGAATAGTTTTAAAATCAGCTCCTAAGTTCTAACCCTATCGTCTATTCCTTGACCTCTGAGTGAAACGTCACGGGGTTAAGGGATAGTGGATAGGAGAATTCAAAAGGATTTAGGAGAAGAGACTGCAGTACTTTAGAGAATCCGACTGCACTTTCACTATCCGACGTGTTTATGAAGCGCCAGCGGACGTCCTTTTGTGCGTCTGCTGCTGTGGGGAAACCATGGAAACCACAGTTTTCTATACAGCGGACTACAACATGGATGTTTAATAAGAACGAGGGACTCTGCACCGTGCTCTGATGCTGTTATTTTATGCTTTATGAACGTGGACAACGGAGAAACATATTCTTCATGACCAAAGTTGGAATTGAAATAAAAAAGGAAAGTGAAATGTATGCTCGTCACCCTCTCCCTCCGGTCCACATTAATACAAATGATCCCAATAGCCTACGTATGATTGTATGAAAAGATCTTAAAAATAAATACAAATGTATTTATTATAAACGTTAGTCCTTAATATCTATCACTGTGTATATCACCATTCAAACATATTTTAAAAGTTGAACAAAACCCACACAGCTCAGTAAAACTGTGAAATGTTGACTTTATTTGATAATATTTCTCTTTTTTATTATAATACTGATGAACGTTAAAAACAAAGCACTTTGGCAACTTACCACATACGTTTTAAAAAGCTTAATAAGCACCGTAATATAATTTCTCCGTCATAATCCTTTGTTTCCGTGAACGGCCGACTGTTGTGTGACGGCAAATGCTGCGGCTGCAAGGCATTGTGGGGCAGCATTTTCTCCTCTCCTTTCGGTTAGGAAGGTCCAGTGGTTCCTAAGCTAAAGGAGGTTATAAAGGAAGTTTGAAATTTAGACGAATTCGAACGGCACTTATCATGGCTGCTACTGAGGTACTTCCGGGTCATTTCACTCCGTTAGGAAGGTTCCTAAGCAAAATAGACTATTCGACTGCAACCTGAGTGTGTGTGTGTGAGCAAACAGGTGGTGCCCGTTAGCTGATTAGCTACCTCCTGCATGCTGATTGGTCCACCTGGGGAGACGGGAGGATATTAAGCGCAGCCGTGCAGTTCCTCAGCCGCTCTCTCTGACTCGACTTCTCCTACTCCCACTCCCAACCCTGTTGTGCATTTGTATCTGTCCTGTTGTGCTGTGTTCGCACTTTGACCGTGTACCTTGTCATTCTCTTCTTGCGGGGAGACTTAAGAAAGTAAGCCACTTTACCTGTCTTTGCTCAGGAGTGCAAACCCCTTTTTCTTTGGTTAATTCGTTTTCTCCTGTTAGAGTAGGTAAGAAGCCTGTAGCCTACGTTTATTTTTCTCATTCGTTAGGTAAGATTTTTGTGTTAAAAGGTTTCTTTGTTTTGTGGTTTTGCTACTCCTGTGTGTGTATATTTTGGGTAATTAAATTTACCAAACGCTTTCTCTGTCTCGGCATCCATGTTCTTGGGAGTGGGAAAAGTGGGGAGAGTGCAACTTTGTGCTGCGCCTAGGTTCCCCTAGATCTGGGCGTAACACCGTCAATACCAGAAAATAAAGAGAACATTTTCGACATTGAAGGTCGAGTGATCTGTGATCTTGAATAGCGGTGAACGCTACAATATGAACAGGCTCGTGCTTGGCCCACTGGTATTGTTTGTTTATTTATTTAGAAAATTAACTAGGAACGCTGTGCTGTCATATAGCAACTGCTAAGCTACTGCAGCAAAAGAATCCTGGCGCCGCCCATGGATAGAGAGATAGAGATATATTTGCGAGTGGCATAAGAACTGGTAAGATAGCAGGGTTTCCCACACATAGACTTTACTTGGGCGCGCCACCCAGGTATATTAACGGCCATTTAGGTTTAATTTTTGTAATCCGTCCGCGAGCACAACGGCATCTGCGATCCCTCGTTCTACCCCTCGCTATCGCGTGAAGGGTCTGCTTTATGCGCTCCGCACAGTAACCCTGCTGCGAGGCATACAGTGAACAGCGAACAGTTTATGAGCATGCTCACTAGCGCCCCCCCCCCCCCCCCCCGTTCATAAAGTCAAGCACCCCTCAAAAGGTCCTGTTTATTTAATTTTAAGGATGCGCACCAAGCAACATCTCCAGGTGCTCCTTTGAGAACCAGGGCAAAAAAGTGATGTGCACCCCTGCTTATAAAGGACTGGTTTATCTAAAGCTAGTTGAGTAGCACTTTAAATGTTTTGGCTCTATGAAACCTGGGGCCTGTACTACGAAGCTGGTTCAACATAACCTGGATATGTTTGAGTTAGCCGGTTTGCCTAATCCAAAACATACGCGCTCTCGCTAAACGGTACTACGACACGGGTTATCAAGTGGATCGCTCAAACCAGCCGTGCCCTATCTAGTTAGGTGCGCGTTCACATGAAAGGGGTGGTATTTGGAGCATTCGACCAATCACAAACATGGAGAAGCGTACTGACAGCGCAGCGTCATACTTCCTCAATGAAAAGTCAACTATATAATTAGACAAATATGAAGACGTTAAACTTTAAACATCCATGACTTAAACACTTTATCCAGGATAAAAGCCACATAGTTGCACCTGCAAGGTGAATACAGCTGGGAACAGAACAAGTGTTTGAATGCGTACATTAACAGGTTTATGATATCACTGCCCGTAAGACACGATCTGACTTTAATTAATTAATAATTGACTCGAGTGTTTCGTCAACTTAATGTGTTGCTTAAAATAATACTTCTGCATACAGTATGTGGCACTGTGAGTGTTGCACGGCCAGATACGGCTCAGCTGACTGACGTGCAATATATTCCGTGTGTAAATCGAAGAGATAATACATTTTACAGCATATAGACCGTAACTTTGATCCAGTTACTTATGTTGTGGCAGATATTTAAGTAAGCTTTCTTAACGCTAATGTTATAATAGTCAGATTGCTCTGAAGATGGGAGGTGATATTCTATTAATGTTCACGTTCACACAGTCGGTAATTTTTGCCGGCCGGCTTTCCTGCAACGGCAGTTTAAACTGTATTTCCTTTCTCCTGTAATGTGACTTGATCGCTTTAAACTCCGCACCCCGCTCCGCACACGGAGCTCTGATTGGTCAGCAGGCAGTGCTTTCACTGAGTTGAGCTCTTAGCCTGCAACCTAACCTGGTCCCGACCAGGTTAGCCGCTAAGCATAAGTTACCATGGAAATCTAGACCGCTAAAAAGAGAACCAGCTTCGTAGGACCGGAAAGCCGGAGTTTTCCCTGAATTTAGCCGGCTAAGCGAAAATCCTGCTTCGTAGTACAGGGCCCTGATGTACCTATATGATTATGTTTTCTTCAAGTTTGTATCTTCTTGGTCGAATGCACTTATTGTAAGTCGCTTTGGATAAAAGCGTCAACTAAATGCAATGTAATGTAATAATGTATTATTGTCTTCCTGTAGTGCACTTAAAGGGGACCTATCATGCAAAATGCACTGTTTTTTATGTCTTTTATACATAAATATGTGTCCCCGGTGTGTCGGGGAACTCACACAGCGTCAGAAGATAAAACCCTTTCGCTTTTCCTCCGTAACCAAATCTTTAAAAAACGGGGGTTCAATGAGCGGATACAGATTTGCTGCCGATATGACGTAATTTCGGATGGTGGACCCACAGAAAGTTGCTATCAGAAACAATGCCTGACGTGTTTTGGATGTAATCTCGTCTTTGTTTACATGAGCAAGCCTCGCTAACAGCTAACCTGTACTGGAGAGCACATGTTTTTAAAAAGCAGGAAATAAAAAAAGAACTCACCTTGTGATAAACCCGCAAGAGAAAAAGCATTTGAGCTCCATACTGTTTCAGAAATAATCCTTGATGTGGTTTAGAACAGGATGGCGTTTTATCACAGCAGAATTTAACTTTATCTCCGGTAGAATTCTGATCAGACATTAGCCTCCTTTTTTCTTTTTTTTTCTTTTTAAAGCTAAGGACCCAAAATCCGCCTTTCTCTAACAGGGCTGGAATAGAGGTACAGATGAAGCACTTAATTTCGGACAGTTTGAAACACAAGGGCAGTGATTGGTAAGTGGTCTGCCCTCGCTCAAGGGAAAGCCTCCAGCTTGACTTGAGACCGCCCCCGTTATAAATAAATGTAATTATAATGAAGCCAGCTGCAATGGATCATTGAAAACCTGAAATTGAAAATCTGGCAACGCCCTCTTGGAAAATAGTGGGAGGGCTTGACCTTCCTCGAAACTGGTCGTAGGCAGGAACGGGTAAGCTGGAGTCCGAAATTAAGTGCTTCATCTGTATATAAGGGATGTCTAAAATGCATGATCTGTTTGTATTTTGAGCAAAACACATCATAGACATGTTTTTATATATTTGTATATATCTGAGACCCATAATATATGCCTTTAAAATAGCATGATAGCTTTAATGTGTGCCTGTGAGTGTGTGCGTGTATGTATTTGTGTGTTGGGGGGGAGGGTGAAGAGCAACCTGTCAAGACGGAGTAACCCTCATCTTCACATTGTTGTCAATGTGACGGGCTGTCAGCAACACTATCTCTTCCTCTACTTAACTTTCTCTCTCTCTCTCACAGATACACACACACACACACACACACACACACCTACTTTGTCTTTCATTTTCATGGCTCACTGTCCGTCGATTTCTTATGAAGTCCTGCTATGTGTGGCGATCACACAGATTTAAATAGTAACATATTTCTCTGCAGCCTTTTGAGTTTTTACCAACACAGCTCATCACAGGTAATCATAAACACATAAAACATCTCAAATTAACTCATGTACCAACACTTTGTCACTCAGTACACTATTACCTAATAACACTGTCAACAGCAATCATAAGATGCATCACCAACACAACAATTAAAAAACAGCCGTATATTTCATGATCCTCACATGCATTCAGAAATTCCCTTTCTGTATTAGTTCAATATAATCCATTATGTCAACCAGGGCGCCCAGAAACTGTTGTAACAAAGATGGTGCCATCATAGGAAATGATCCTAAATAAAACATGAAGTAATAGCATTAAAGCGGAATGTGAAGTTATATTTGTGTATTGTCTTTCAATCACACCGTCTCTGTCAGGCTCTCAGGAGATGGTCACAGCGATTTCCTGTCAGCCTCTGTGACAGCGGTACTGTAGTTCTTGGCTGTTTTTTATATATGATTTATTTTTGCGATTTTCAATACACAAAGACAGCAGCAATACAATACATTACCTCTGCGATTTCTAACAAAACAACCCCAAGACACAATACATCAGTTACAATTAGACAATAATGTAATAATGAAATAAAAAAAAAAAATAATAATAATAATAATAATAATAATAATACAAATTAAATACAATATATATATACAAAGATAAATACAAATAAATAAATAAAAACCTGCGAAACATTTTGTGAGCATTCCTGTGAGCTGTTGCGGTACAGGGGGGCGACTCAGCCAACAGGGACAGACTCCAACTGGAGGGACTTAACATAGGATAGCCATATTTTTGTGAACTTTAAGTCTGAGCCCCTAATACAGTGTTTATTATTTTTCCAATTTCACAAAGTATAGGGCATCCTTTATCCAATGTGTATGAGAGGGGGGACGAGGACCCTTCCAATGCATCAAAATAATGCGCCTAGCCAGCAATGTGAGGAAAGCTACAAGTTCAGCGAAATAGGATGGCAGTAAATGGTCAACGGGTAAGACACCAAACAGGCCAATTAAGGGTGAGGGATGGATGGTAACAGACGTGATAGCTGAGAGTGAGTCAAAGACAGACTTCCAAAACTGAGATAGGGTGGGGCTAGTCCAAAACATGTGGGCGAGATTAGCTGGTCCTAGGTGACATTTATCACAGTTAGGGTCAGTACCAGTACTACCAGGATAGATGCGAGCTAGTTTACTTTTGGACCAGTGCACTCTATGGACCACTTTACATTGTAAAACCCTGTGGCGGGCACAAATGGATGATGTGTGGACACGTTTCTAAATAGACTGCCAAACCTCAGTCCCTATCTCTATATTGAGGTCCTCTGACCAATTAGTGTGAAAGTTATCAGAGGGCAGAGGGTGGCATGTGAAAAGAGTGTTGTATAGCTTTGAAATGGTACCCTTGAGGTTAGGGTTAATACTTAAGATAGTGTCAACCCAGGTAGAAGGAGGAATAGCAGGGAAACTTGGAAAACGATTACGAATAAAATCTCGGACTTGTAAATATCTGAAGAAGTGGGACTTAGGTAGATTGAATTTACGGGCTAGCTGATCAAAAGATGCAAATGTTCCATCAATGTAAAGTTGTTTTACAGACACAATCCCATTGATCTCCCATATTGAAAAGGCAGCATCAGTGATGGAGGGAGTGAACAGTGGATTGGAATGCACAGGGGACAGTAGAGGTATTCCCTGGAACCCAAAGTGCCGTTTAAGTTGAGTCCAGATCTTGAGACAGTTTTTAACTACAATATTTTTGGAGAATTTTGAGGATGGTAACGTCAGGGGGAGGCACAAGAGGGACATCAGAGAAGAAGAGCCACATGAGGCATCCTCAATCTGCAGCCACGGTGGAGGTTGTTTGTTAATACAACGCCAGGACAATAAAGTTTGAATGTTAGCGGCCCAATAGTAAAATTAAAAGTTAGGCAATGCTAAGCCATCCATTTCCTTGGTTTTTTGAAGAATGTTTTTTCGAATTCTGGGTGTTTTCTTGTTTGAAGTGTGTGTGGTTCACGTACTTCCTCCAACAAGCATGGTGGTACATTATATCATTTGCAAAAGGATCAGACGTTGACTCGATGAGCCGTGTGAGGCGATCCCTCAGGTCCCCATCTTCTATTAGGACTGGGTGGCGCTTGAAAGAGCGCCGCATTTTTAAGCGGTGCAGCCGCTTCTATAAGTGACACGTGTGTGTGTCCGTGTGTCCGTCCGTCTGTTCATAGCATGAGATTTAAATCAATCAGGACTTGCCTATGCATCACATGATCGGTAAGGCAATACTGGCTTGAGAGAAGCATGCCCAGCTATATCTGTGTACCTTAAAAACTGTTTTCACATCGCAAGTTACAAAATCGGTTTGATATTCGAATTACCAACTGCCGCTTAGAGCGAACATTCCGCAACAACTCTATAAATGCCACCGCTTACCGTTACACCGTACAAATGAAAATGTTTATGTGTAGAAGGTTAGCTAGCTAAATCTGGATCACTCTCAGAGATAAGGCTAACTTAGCTCAACAGTTTCTCACCTTCCAAGAACAAGACTACAACTCCATTGAAAGGATTCAAAGGAGTAAAGTTGGGTGAGCATAAACTTTCACTCATGTATTTTCTAATATTTTTAATAATTTTGTCACACTCTTAAAGTTGGTCGGATCAAAAATATTTAAAACACATATTTGATATAGTTATAAAAGTTCTGTACCATAGAGCTAAGGCTCAGCAATGTCCACCCTTTAAGCTTAATTTCCTTTTTATATAGCACATGTTTATAGTTACACTCTTAAAGTACAGTACATCAAAAAGATGTAAAAACATATTTTGATATAGTTATAAAAGTTCTGTTTATGTGTAGAAAGTTAGCTGGCTAAATCAGGACCACTGACAGAGCTACGGCAAACAGCATTTTCCTCCCTGCATTTTTTGTATGACAGGTGCTTTATAAATAAAGTTTATTATTATTATCCACATATTTTAACTGAGTTTTGTATTTTTTTTCCAGATCTACGTGTGCACTGCTCCATAGTTCTACAGCATCAACAAGACAAAGCATGTCTTATGAATGTGTATTACAATGTGGAAAGCCTTGCAAGTCCTTTGATAGTATCAACCAAGGGAGAGTTTACAATCAAAAGCCAAAAACTGGTCCGGACTTGACAAATTTGGTAATGTTTATACCACCACTTCATGGCAAGATGGGCAGGGAGGTCATTACATGCATTGGTCATGTTATATCTCAATGTCATCTTCAGACAAGCTTGAAAAAGCCAGACAGCGCAAAAACAGAGAAAGTGCTCAGTGTTCGAGTCAAACATCAAGTTCTGAAAGCGCATAAATCTATGTGTGATGATAAGACAGAGGGACCATTGCCACCTAAGCGCCTGCGTTCATCAGTGGGTGGGACTCTCCATGACAGAACTAAATGTGTATGGTGCATGCAGGGTGTGGACATGAAGCACCCGAATAGAGTGTGGGGTACACTGTTCAGACTCAACACGCACTCAGCATGGCGCTCTTTCAAGCGCCACCCAGTCCTAATAGAAGATGGGGACCTGAGGGATCGCCTCACACGGCTCATCGAGTCAACGTCTGATCCTTTTGCAAATGATATAATGTACCACCATGCTTGTTGGAGGAAGTACGTGAACCACACACACTTCAAGCCAGATGATGCAATGCATCTTCAGAATGTGTCTCTCTCAGAGGCAAGGAATTTGTTCTTTAGACACGTGGATTCCATCATCTTCACTGAGCGAGAGATCCGTTCACTGCAGTCTCTTTTAGCAGAATACAAACGCATTGTCGGTGACTATGGCTATGAAGTGGGTGATGTCAAATCGTCGTATGTCAAGGGTCTGCTCATTAATGAGTATCAAGAGACAATTGGTTTCAAAGAGAGAAATCAAATGAACAAGAGCCAGTGGGTCTATGATGTTGGGGGAGGAGGTGACTACATTGAGGCTGCCATCTCATCCCTTGGCATCAGTGATGAGCAGCTGCTCCAGAACCTGGCACAGCGGTTATCTAGGAAGATCAAAGACACAACTACTGTCCCCTGGCCACCTCACATTGATCATCTCGAGGAAGGTGAAGAGGTATGTGAGTTGCTGTTGAAGCTTTTGACCTGGCTAAAACAGCACCTCAACACTCTGCGCAATGCACTCACTGACACTCGGGAGGCTCTACAGGCAGCTCACAGTAATCTTGAGGATGATGATGGCATGAAGGAGCTGATCACCAGAGTTTATGAAAAACCTGGCACAGACATGGGAGACTTCTGGATCTCATTCATGGAGATGTCTGACCCTCTTGTACAAAAATATTGATGCATGTCATGCAAGAAATGGCTCAGAGTACCTGTCATCAACATACAACATGTTGCCTGGACTGATGGCCTCCAACAACCATGACTATGGGAGGTGGTTGCCAGATTATTGGGTAATGCTCTCTTCGCTGACAGATGAGCAAATGGCCTTCTTCAACGATCATTTCACCCAGTCATTGACAGGGCTACCCTACTCCTGTCAGCCGATGGACCTTTGGATAGAAACGACTATGAATCTGATCTCAAAGCTAAAGCAAGGATGGCTTCAGCTTCTACAGAATGAGAAGCAACTGTTCTCAACAACAAGGAATGCAAACAATGTTGCAAGGGTAAAGGCTGCTTTGAAGCGGAACCTCAAGTGCCAGCGTCGCCATAGGAAGCATGTTGAATGCCAGCCAGCGAGGATGAGGAAGGATGAGCAGGCAGTTCAGGACCTGCAGGCATGCATGAAGGATTTTTTTATTGTTATCCACAGGAACAAGAAGCTGAATTTTGCTAGTGAAAGGATCTGTGCACCATCTGGTGCACTGATGCACTGATGAAGGTGGCCCAGATGGAGAGATCAGGGCTGGCAGCCCTGGTGGACCTTGTAGAGGGATCAGGTCTGATCCAACTTGAGTCAGCCCTTGAGGGGAGAGTGACTGAGAAGTGCCTTTCACTCTACAACGTAGATAGTTCAATGTGCAAGACTGTTAAGAGCAAGTTGTTAGAGCTCTTCAACCTAGACCCAGTTATTGAGGATCCACGAGACCACTGCAGCCTTGTGGACATGGGGCTGATCTGGCGGCTAGCCAACCCCACACCTGAGGACCGTGAGGCCAGGAAGCGTGACGGCTCAGAGTACCTCTGGAGTGACTACCTTGAAAAAATCTGTGCAATCATCTTCTCACGCCACGCTAATGCAAGCCACATCATCCTTGTCAACGATAAGTATGACCTTCCCTTCAGCATCAAGGATGATGAGCATGATTGTCGGGCAGCAAAACATCCACACATCCAAAATGTTTTCCCCAAGCCTGAAGACAAGTTCCCAGGAGCTGCTGAGTTCAAAGAGCTCATGGTCAACTCAGGAAACAAAGTCAGACTGCAGAAGCTCCTGAAGGAACAATTGAAAACACGAGTTTGTCGGGTGCAGGGTGAAATAATATACTGTGAGGGGGAAAGGTCAACCAACCTGGGCGCTGGCGTGGCAAGCGGGGACTATGTCTTCAAGCATCCAGAAGCAGATACATTCCTGCTCTCTGCCTATGCTAAGCTGAGGTCCAGGAACTACACTGGAACAGTTGTTCTAGACTGTGAGGACACGGACGTGTTTGTCCAAGCGGCTTATGTCTCTACTACCAGCTAAAATCTTGCCTAGGGCAACAAATTGGTCAGGGCCGGCCCTGGCTCTGCATGTGTGACCATTAAAGAGGGTTTCATCCCTCCAAATTCTTCTTCTTCTTCTTCTTCTTCTTCTTCTTCTTCTTCTTCTTCTGAGGTGTGTTTTTGAAGAGGGAAGAGGGATTTTCACTTTTATTTCGTTTGTTTCTGTTTCAATCGTTTCTTTAACTGTATGATCTTTCGTTGGGATATTTGTACACTTTGCAAGTACGGTTAATACTTTTTCGTTAGTGTTTTTCCGTGCCTCACGGCCCTGAAAAACAAGCACGTAATTCATGATAAGCTGCTCAAAAGATTCTGAGAATGTTACCATTCATTGTTCTAGGAATGTTTTCAGCGGGACGTTTTATTTTGGTTCCAAGAATGTTCTTCTGAAAGGTAGGATAACGTTCTTTAAAAAACTTTCTTGAAATGTTTGGTGATAACCTTCTTAAGATGTTTGGTGATAACCTTCTTAAGATGTTTGGTGATAACCTTCTTAAGATGTTTTTGATAACCTTCTTAAGATGTTTTTGATAACATTGTTAGAACATTATGCCCTAATATTCTTAAAACGTTTTCAGCAGGAAGTTTTAGTTTGGTTCCCAGAATGTTCTTCTGAAAGGTAGGATAACGTTCTCTGAAAACATTCTTAAAATGTTTGGTGATAACTTTCTTAAGATGTATGAGCGCATTGAGACAATGAATAGGACATATAAAAATGAATTTTCATGACAATATCCACTCAAATGCCCTTATAATCAAACTAAAGTATGTAGGCTTACAGTATTCATAATATCATATGTGTAAAATATCAGAAAAATAATCACACTTGTTTCTGACTATAAAGGTTGTGTCTCGTATGTAGGTTCTAACTGTTAGATAAGCTATCTGGACGTGTGTGGTTTGTGAGGGCTGCGTATAAACAGTGTTCGCTGTTTATGCATATTGGATACAAATAGTTATCGCACCCTTTAGATTTGAGACCAACAGACATATAGAAGAACGGACCGACTGTCACTGCCCGTCCCTGGAGCAATCTCCAATCAACATTTATTAACTGCATTATCTAATTTAGCTGTAGCTTTTATAAAATAAAATAAAAGACGTATTGATGAGTCGGGACCCTGCGGTTGTGAGTCAACTGCTTTCCAGCTGAGCCACAGCCCACACACTGAATCTACCTGAAAACACTGTACGGTATTTATTCCTGTATTTATTCCTGTATTTATTCCTGTATTTATTCCTGTATTTATTCCTGTATTTATTCCTGTATTTATGTATTCATGTTTTTATTCCTACATTTATTTATGCTTTAATTTATTTATACTTATGACATGTTCCGACCTCTATATAAGTGAGGGTCTGAGCTCTCTTAATTCCATCGTGTCACCGGGCCCGGGTACAGGAGGGGTAATATGGTTCATTATACATCCATGGGTAATATGTGCGTTGTGGTTCAACCGATCTGAATCGCTTCCTGAAGCAGTCACGTGGTATCGACAGGCAGCGAGGCTTCGTTTGTCATCGGTGACGTCACTGTCACGATTCTTGTGTTGTGTCACGTTTTTAGTTTTGTGTGTCTGGTAGTGGGTGTTTTTCTGTTCTCCTTGTCATGTTTTCCTCCCTGTGTATTGTCTGGTCTTTCTCCCTGTGTTTTCCTCTCTGTCGTCGTGTCCCTGGTGTGTCTAATTTCCTGATTGTTTTCACCTGTCACTCCTTGTGTGTCTCCTGTGCTCATCAGTGTCAGCCCCGCCCCTGATTGTTCCCACCTGTGTCTTGTTACCCTGTGTTTAAATTACCCTGTCTCCCAGTGTTCAGTGTCAGTTCGTCTTGTCTATTGCCATGGTAAGGTCTTTGCTCTTTTGTGCTCCTGATAGTTTTTGTTCCTCACTACATGAGCGTTTTTCTTTTGTTCTCTATTTTTGTCATCTCAAACTTGAGATTTGATAGTGACCTCTTTTTGTTATTTATTGCTGTGTTTGTAAAATAAAGTATCTCACCAATACTTTACCTCTGTCTCCCGGGTCGTGCAATTGGGTCCTACATCCTAAGTGCCTGAGATCTTAACAGTCACTGGCCCAAAACGATACAAGCCTCGATGCAAGCTTCACAAAAAGCTTCGGGGATTACTCGACACACGCTCCGAAGCCTCAATACGTAACATCACTACTGTTTCCCACTGCCGCCATAACCAACCTCCACTCCCAGCTCCCCTTTTCTAATAAACAAATGTTACTTTCACCACCTGATTCCGAGTCTGATTCTGGGTGCCCTCCAGTACATGTGACACCGATAGGGACTTGTACTAGCTGCTGGTCGCATTTAAAAAAAGAAAAAAAGATTTCTGATAAATCGGAACGATAAAGCACGTTATCCTACTCTAAAATAAAAACATTCTGGCAACATAAAAAAATCTAACTTGCAGCTGAAAACGTTTTAAGAATAGTAGGGCATAATGTTCCAACAATGTTATCAAAAACATTTAAAAAAGGTTATTACCAAGCATTTTAAGAATGTTTTTAGAGAGAGTTGCCAGCTATAATTGTTTGGTTCTAAAAACATTCTGAGAATGTTACAGTCATTGTTCTAGGAAGGTTTTCAGCGGGAAGTTTTTGTTTGGTTCCCAGAACGTTCTTCTGAAAGGTAGGATAACGTTCTCTAAAAACATTCTTAAAATGTTTGGTGATAACATTGTTAGAACATTATGCCCTCCTATTCTTAAAACGTTTTCAGCGGGAAGTTTTTGTTTGGTTCCCAGAATGTTCTTCTGAAAGGTAGGATAACGCTCTCTAAAAATATTCTTAAAATGTTTGGTGATAACCTTCTTAAACTGTTTTTGAAAACATTGTTAGAACATTATGCCCTACTGTTCTTAAAACGTTTTCAGCAGAAGCTTTTATTTTGGTTCCGAGAATGTTCTTCTGAAAGGTAGGATAACGTTCTCTAAAAACATTCTTAAAATGTTTTTGATAACATTGTTAGAACATTATGCCCTACTGTTCTTAAAACATTTCCATCTGCAAGTTAGATTTTTTATGTTGTCAGAATGTTATTCTTTTAGAGAAGGATAACATGGTTTATGGTAAAGAAATTATACAAATGTTCTATGGTAACAATTTACAAAAATATGTTTACATTATTAGAATATAAAGACATAATATTCCTGTAATTGTTCAACTCAAAAGTGGACTGACCACTGTGGTCATTAGGATGATTATGATAGTTTACTTAACTATTGGAATTTGACTATTAACACATGTAAAAGGATGACATGGAATCAGCTGGTGAAAGTAACATTTGTTTATTAGAAAAGGGGAGCTGGGAGTGGAGGTTGGTTATGGCAGCAGTGGGAAACAGTTGTTCCAGGGTGGAGAGGCCTGGCTGGTCTTGGGAGTGTGGAAGGCCTTGGATTCCTCCTGGGAGAGACACAAAAATCAGTGTGAGGCAAAAGCAGGCAAAGTTGTCAAAGAATATGCTGGTAAAAAGCTAGAGCGGCACGCAACAAACCGTTCACGGCAACAATCCGTTCACGGCAACAATCCGGCAGGGAATGAGTGCAGGCTGCAGGTTTTCATAGTGTGGCTGACGAGCAGGTTGCAGGTGTGGTTGATTGGAGATTGCTCCCAGCCATGTAGAGCAGAGCAGACCAGCAGGCAGGTGGGGGGGGGGGCACTAACCCACTAACAGGGGTTTCAGGGACGGGCAGTGATAGTCGGCCCGTTCTTCTATATGTCTGTCTTTGGTTTTCTAAGTGTTATTCGATATGTGCATAAACAACAAAAACACTTGGGGTATAATGTTCGAACAATGTTATCACCAAACATTTTAAGAATGTTTTTAGAGAACGTTATCCTACCTTTCAGAAGTACATTCTAGGAACCAAAATAAAACGTCTCGATGAAACCATTCCTAGAACAATGAATGGTAACATTCTCAAAATGTTTTTAGAACCAACAATGTCTAGCTGGGAACTCAGACATGCCTACGCAAACATGCAATATCATGAATTGCGTGCTTGTTTTTTTCTAAAAAGGAAAATGTGGTGACATCAGATTTCTTTTAAACATCCTTTTCAAACAAATGCAACAACTTTGTTTTTTAAAGCGCACTACAAATAAATCTGACGTTGACCATGACCCTGTTAATATTTCGCATCACAGGAACATTTTATAAAAAAATAATAACCTCCTGAAAACATTATCCAAATGTTGCTTTCAAAATGTTCTTTTTTGGTTATCATGTAACATTGAGGGAATGTTCTATAAAACAACATCTTTAATGTGTTACCCCAACAACGTCCAAAACACATCCTTAGAATGTTGGAGGCAAAACGTTCCACCTTTGTTAACATATCACATTAAAGGAACATTTTATAAAAAAACTTTCTGTCATCTCAGGCCTCAATAACATCCTCAAAACATCCTCTGAATGTTGCAGTTGAAACGTTATGTCTTAGTTAACCTTAAACCTTATAGGAACATTATTTGAACAAATAAACATCCTAAAAAGGTTCTTTGAACATCAGATTAAAACGTTTCTTTAAAACCATATTAGAACCAATAGGTAACGTTAGCCAAAGTTGTGAGAACGTTCCCCGCTAGCTGGGTTATCCTATCTTTAGAAGAACATTCTGGGAACCAAAATAAAACGTCCCGCTGAAAACGTTTTAAGAACCGTAGGGCATAATGTTCTAACAATGTTATCAAAAACATCTTAAGAAGGTTATCAAACACATCTTAAGAAGTTTATCACCAAACATTTTAAGAATGTTTTTAGAGAACGTTATCCTACCTTTCAGAAGAACATTCTGGGAACCAAATTAAAACGTCCAGCTGAAAACGTTTTAAGAATAGTAGGGCATAATGTTCGAACAATGTTATGAAAAACATCTTAAGAAGGTTATCAAAAACATCTTAAGAAAGTTATCACCAAACATTTTAAGAATGTTCTTATGATGTTATGATTATTTAAATGTATACAGTTCTGTTTCATATGGGTTTTTCCATAGATCTAGTCTCTTTATTTCCCCCTCAAAATGCACCAGATTGATGCATTTAACTCCAACATTTAAAAAAAAATCTTAGGTTCCCAAATACATTTGCACATTTTTTTAAATAGTAACCCCTGTCCATATGTTTATTATTGGGTAGTAGATTCAAACTAGAGGGCTATCACTATGGGCAGCAACGCTGTAAATATTCACAAATAAATCCAAAAAACTGGTAGTGGCCTGGCTGGGTGTATAATTCCCGGCCTGACTTATTGTCCCAGTCCGGCCCTGGGGGCGGACTGGCCATTGGGAATACCGGGAGTTTCCCCGGTGGGCCGGTGCTGTGCGTGGGCCGGAGGGCATTTGTAAGTGTTCCGGCCACTCCCTTTTCTTTTCTTTTTTTGCTTACCTAAATCCTACCGGCCCACATTTGTAAGTGTTCCGGACACTCCCTGGTCATCAGGCCCGTAGCAGCTGTCACTGCGCAGTGAACAAGATGGATAAACAAGCTCCAAAGCGTAAAGGAGGTGCACAAAAACATAGGGATAAAAAAATGAAAGCACTTGAGGAAGGTTCAGCATAATCAAAAAAAATTAGTAGTAGTACAACCATCACCGGAGAAGCTGATGTAACGTTAGCCGACACAGCGGCCATTCCCAGTGGCAGTGAGTCCAGCAATGAAACCGACACAGCACAGCGGCATCCAGAGCCCAGTACCAGCAGTGATAAGTTAACGTTATGATTGATGCTGAAAGTGAAAATCCTCATTTGGCTAATGCTAGCTTGCTTTTTAATGTAGCAGATGAGGTAATATTAGCTAGCTAGCCTATTTCTAGCTAGCTAATGCGTTAGCTAGGCTATTGCCTACAGTACATTGTGTGCTCACAGGGACAGCTAATGCATTAGCTAGCTAGCCTATTGCTAGCTAGCTAATGCGTTAGCTAGGCTATTGCCTACAGTACACAGGGTCAAATTAACACCATTCACTGACCAAATTCTGGTGAAATATGCAAGCTGCTGGTAGATTTGCTTCACTCATTGACAACGGTAATCTATTTGAACATTATAGCCACTTGACTTGGCCGGTGAATCAATGAGACTACTATGATTGCTTATACTGTCTTTTGTTTGATTAGCTTAGACCAGGGGTGCCCAACCTTTTTTGAACCGAGAGCTACTTTTAAAGTTGCCAGTCTGCCGAGATCTACCAGTCCAAATAGAGAGGCGTAGCCATTAGTGACAACCTACTACCAGGTAAATACACACTTCTACTTGTATAAAACTGACCTTTGTACGATTAATACTTCATAAAATACTGCAGATCCTTTATCTTACCTCTTTCTAATCTACACACATACAAGTATTGTATATAAGTAACTGAAGTTACACAACAGTGTTGTTGATACAGAGTTGGAGGTTATTCACACGTCACATACTACAGTGGGTAATGTTTTCAAGAAACATTGAACAGTGCTGCCACATATGACACAGGAAAAAAAGACTGAACCCTTTCTTTGCCATTATATAAAAATAGTGTTGCTACAAAAGTATAAATTAGGCTTACTAATAACTTATAAGACAACTCAGACCTGAAGCTACACAGGAATCTGCTGCCAAAGTGCAATAAAAAAGACAAAATTAATAGAATCAAACACTTTTTGTTGCATTTTAGTATAAAAAGAAATGCCTTTAAAATAGGATGCAAGCAACACTAGTTTCTTATCCTCAATTGATAATAGACTATAATCAATTTAAGTTTGCATTCTTACCATTTTGTACAATAATTATAATGAATAAGTTCAAACAAACTAACACTTACAGCTGATTAATAACGGTATCTAACTTGAGTTTTTATTATATCAAAAACCTGTTGAAATGCTACTGTTATTTTTACTGTCCACCAAAAGCGCGTCGGCAGCCTCCAGGAATGCTTCTTTCACAACTTCGCCGTCTTTGAAAGACTTCATGTGTTTCGCAAGAACGTGACTGACTCGATAAGATGCTATGGTAGCAGCCTTGCTCTTGTTGTTGGGCCTGGTGAAAATGGACTGCTGTGCATTTAGCTGTCCTTTCAGGTCCCTCACCTTTTGGGAGCGTAGGGCAGAATTAGGAGGGAATTCCGTCTCGTAGCGTTTGTGCACTGTTTTGAAATGCCGCTCCTAAATTACCCTTCTTCTGTAAAGCCACGCTCGCATTGCAGATGAGACAGATGGACTTTGAATTGGAATAGATAATAATCATCCTCCCACTCAGAGTGAATATTATATATTTTGGGCTTTTTTGTTGTTTTGCATCTGCCATAATTGCGGTCTTGTGTGTGCGGACTGTCACTCCTGGCTGTTACACGGACAACGTCAGCTAACTGTGCCCACTGCCCACTAGCCACACCCCGACACATGGGGTCCCGCCGGCCAATCACAAAGCTTTGATGCGTTCAAGTGCATTATTCTGGCACAGGAATATTATGTTATAGGACATTAACGATACAACAGAATATTGTTGTTCTATTTTTAGACACATCTCGCGATCGACTGGGAATCGCCCAGCGATCGACGCACCCCTGGCTTAGACGTTAGGTTACCTTATTAAAAAAAATAATAAAGGGTCCATTATTTGTCAACCTGCCTAGACTAAAGTTACTGTCTGGTGGAAATTAGCCTGTTACTGTCTTTAAGACTTTACATGGTTTACATACATAATAATAACATGGTGGTAACATAATAACGTAACATACTAATCAATACTAATCACTTATGTATAGGCTGAAGATGATCCTGCTGCTGACACTGACAGAGTTAGTCAAGGCCAGGATGTCAGTGCCACCCCAGTTGATTATTTCACCAGGCCGAAGTCAGACACATTAGACCTATTCTTCCATTTTCACCCCCAGCAGAAGGCAGACAAGGCTATAGTGCAGAGGGCTTTTTTTGCAAAGATGGCACAAACAGGAAATGGCTATCATACAGTGAAGCCAGAGAAGTACTCTTCTGCTCCCTTTGTATGGCTTTTGCTAATCCTAGAGATAGCAGCTCCTTCATCACTGGCATGACCAACTTCACACACATACATCAGAGAGTCGAAGAGCATGAGCAGAGCCATGCTCACAGAGGTTGCGCTGAGGCATATTTCCTCAGGTTCTCAAAAAACACAGTTCAGGACCTTCTCATGGGACCTCAGATGTCACGTCACAGAGAGGAAGTCCGCAGGAAGCGTCAAGTGTTGGAGCGCATCATAGATGTGTTGAAGCTCATTGGCCAAAGAGGTTTGAGCTACAGGGGCACGCAGGCGGAGGCAGTATATACACTAGATGATGACACCGTTGATCATGGTAACTTTTTAGAGATGATTGTTTTGCTGGGAAAATATGATGTGTGTCTCTGTATAGAAAAGAGCAAGCAAATACACCAGTCTGGTTTGAGACAAGGTAGAGGTGCCCTTGTCACTCTCCTATCTAAAACAACCATCAACTACATCATCACCACCATCCAACGCCTAATGAAGGCCACCATCGCCACTGAAGTCCGGGAATCTGGCATGTATTCTGTCCAGATTGACACCACACAGGACATCACAGCCCAAGATCAGTGCTCATTTGTCATACGATATGTGACAGACATTGTTCATGAGCGACTTGTTGCTGTGATTAAATGTGAGGCATCCACTGGGCAGTACTTTGCCCAACTTGTTGTGAATGAAGTGCTGGAGACCATGAAACTGGATGTGAGGCAGTGTATTGGAAATTCCACCGATGGGGCCTCCAATATGCAAGGCCAATATAAAGGCTTCTCTGCACTGCTCACCAAAATGTCCCCCACCCATGTCCATGTATGGTGCTACGCACACATCCTGAACCTCGTCCTGGCAGACACAACACAGTGTGTATTGGCAAGTGGGTCTCTTTTTTCCCTGTTGAACAACATCAATGTCTTCATCAGAGAGTCCTACCAGAGGATGAACATCTGGGAGAAGGAGAGCAAAGACCCAAGACACAGACGTCTCGCCCCGATTGGAGAGACACGCTGGTGGTCCAAAGACGTTGCTGTAACTAAGGTATTTGGCTCTTTTGGAAAGCCAGATAATGCCCTGTATGTTGATGTCCTTCATACCCTCTCCGCCATTCAAAATGGACAGACCATCAACGCCACTGCACGGGTCAATGCACGTGGATACATCACCCAGCTTCTGAGGTATGAAACAATACATACAGCTCAGATCTTCCTGAGAATTTTCCAGGTCACCTCACCAGTCTCAAAATACCTTCAGACAAGTGGAATGGACATCCTGACAGCTCATCGGATGATTGTGGCTGCAGAAACACAGCTGAAAGATAGGACCAGAGACTTCGAGAAAGTCAAGACGGCGGCCGCCACATTCGTCCAGTGGGCCAACAATCAAACAGAGGAGCAGAGTGAGGAGACTGAGCTGGAGGTTGAGGCCGCTCTGCCACAGAAACGGGGTGGAAAGAAGAAAACCATGCCTGGAGAGATGTCCAAGGATGAGGCTGTGACTGATGCTGAAACATCATACAAGATTGATGTCCATAATCGAATCATGGACACAGTCACAGGAAGCATGCACCAGCGCTTCCTCAAAAATGGCACTTTGTATGCTGATTTGGCACTTCTGGACCCAAAAAGATTCAGCCAGGTAACATCTTATGCTGGTGGTTTCCCAGAGGCAGCACTCCAAGAATTAAGCAAGTGTTTGCTGCCATTTGATGACAGAGCAACGGTGGCCAATTTACAGAGTGAGCTCATCAGTCTGGCAGGACAGTGGAATAGGTGGAAGACATCTGTATTTGAGGAATACACAACCAAGACAACAGAGGCTGGGCCAGAGGATGCTGAAGATGAAGTGGAGATGGTGTATAAAAAGTGCTCATCTTGCAAGGACTGCCCATTGTGTTGCTACCGTATCCTTAAGCAGTACAATCTCCTGACAGATGCATACCACATCATTGGCCTTGCATACAGGTTCCTGCTTACCCTGTCTGTCACACAGGTAGCATGTGAGCGAAGCTTTTCAACACTAAAATTCATCAAAAACAGGCTCAGGAGCTCGCTCTCTCAACAGAACCTGGAGGCCTTTATGCTCATGGCTACTCAACCAGATGTTTTGAAGATGCTGGATAGTGACCAAATCATAGATGGTGTTGCAGAGAAAAGTGAGCTGCTGCAGAAATTACTAATTCAGTGAGGTAATAATACATTTACATTTATTACTATGTGACTTACCGATCTTGACACTAATACATTTGTGATTATTGCAGACTATTAAACAACATTAAAAACATGACATTTGTTCTAATGAAGGCTTCAGGTGGATATCAGTATCACTTCGATAATGTGTACATAACATGCATATGTTTTGTCTCTCACCCATAGGCCACCCTATTTTTTCCAGAGGGGACTGACTTCTACAACCTTGCTCCCAATGTCAAAATCAACCACTTCAACCCAGCCTCCTCCATTTAAAAGCAACACATGGATGAGCTCACTTATAGACCCAAAAGGGTAGAGAGGGAAGTATTGACAGGGCTTATTGTTTACAAGTATGTTGCCCTGCCCTCTAGTGGGTTTTTTTGTTGTGTTTGTGTATACAGTAGTATACAGTATTGTAGCGAGCCCTGGGTTCAGAGGGAGGGGCTTGGCAGGGAAACGGGGTTCAGGGGGAGTGGCTGTACCCGTA